>CAJQZM010030749.1:40084-56007 GCA_907164665.1 Colias nastes | reverse complement strand
TTCTCCGTTTTCTGTACGCAATCGCAGTTCTTCTTGCACATTTATCATATATTGTTTCTGGATTGGTGTCTGGTCCCAATAGATTTTAATTTTACCATCTTTAATTATTGATTTTTTTATCAGTATAGATTTTGCAATCTCTTGTGAAGAAAAACAGACCTTTATAGGACGTAGTTTATTTTCATCAAATTTTCCAAGGCGAAAGATTTTTACTGGTTCAGGACACTGTGGATTTATTTGAGATATAATTTTCATCACTTCGCATCTATCAAGCTCTCTCTTCTTCTGCAAATCTTCCATCTTTGATTCCGTAATTCCAACAATTATTATGTTTTTACTGCGTTCCAGTCTATCTTGTACTTCATTTATAATGTGAGTCGAAGAACCCATTAAATTTGAACCTTCTGTATTTATGGATGACGATTGAAAATTTTGTAGAAGACGAACGTCATTTTCCAATTTAGTTACTTTCTGTTGGGTATCACCCACATTACTCGTTAAATTCTCTATTTGGATTTTCAGGTATTGGTTTTCAAGAGCTAGTCCGTCTGTTGTCGTTTTGATATCTGCAAGTTGGTCTTTAATAGATGAAATATCATTTTTAATTGACTGAATACTATCTGTTTGCAATTTGCCAAAGTTATTCAATATATCAAGCATTTCCATTTTAAAATCTTTAAATTGAGATGAAAATTCATCTTCAGGCATTTTTCTCTTTCGGATTGATACATTTTTTTGTTCATATTCTGCTTCTTTAAAAGTAGATAAATTTGGCTGAGAGCTGCTACCCGCGATACTCAATGTACTTTTTGGTGAACGTAAAATACTCATTTTCGTAGAATTCAGCAAACTTAGTAATAAGATAACGCAAAAATATAGCACACAATATTTATCGCTTCGCTCTTGCGGTATGCGCTAAGCTTTACTGCGGTGATGTATCGCACGGAGACAGCAGGACAAAGAAAGATGCAGTTTACGCAGTCCGTCTTGCTCACTACACTTATATTTTTGTTCACAGTTTGTTGACGGAAATTACACCGTATTCTATTTGATTAAGATTTTAAATGGCTTGACACTTTTTTATTAAATTATAAGATTCACGTAAACACGTCCGTACTCAACGCGAGTCAGCGAGCGAAAAAAACTGTATGTAAAACTTAGATTTTAATGAAGAATTGATTGTTATAGCTTACCTGGTGGAATGTGCAGCTGAGCATTAGGAGGAAGACCAGCACCCACGATACCTGTGAACAAACATACATGATTAAAACTTTAATATACCAGTTTCTCTCAAAATCTTCCTCTCCACTAGACGTATATAAATAACATTAGACATCAACTAAACAATCGATTCGTTCCTAAATTTAAAGGATCGAATCAATGATCAACTGCTCGAGCTGTCGCTACCAACCGCTCGAGCAGTTGACGCCGTCCGCCAGACCGTGTACGTGGGTCAGCCGTTAACTGCTCGAGCAGCCCGTGTACGGCCGCTCTTGCACTGCATTTAATACAGTAAAGCAATGACTATATAATATGATATAAAAAGTGGGTCCATTTTTGCGCTGTATTTGTCTATTTCTTCAAGTCATCTCATATAAACGGATATAGTTCCGTATTTTTGCTACCAAATACAGTTTCCCGTACGCATAATAACAGACATAAATATATAATTACGATATTATAGTTTGGCAAATATTAGTAGCTCACGCATGATATACGACGAAGTCAATTAGAGGCAGACAGTGAGTGATGTGGCTGCATAATGCTTAAGGAAAATGGATTTATCTTTGTGAGTTAACACTCGCTTATAATCAACAGGGGATGCGTGTCATTGCGTCTGTGATTTCTTTGTAATGGATAAAGGGATCGTGGTTTTCAATTGGCTGTGGTCTGTAAGTGTTAGCAAAAGTCATAGTACAAAGAGAACAAGTATGTTATCTTCGAACAAAGGTACATCGCGCCGTTTGTATGTACGCGGTACAATTATTTTAAATATCAACGTGTCAAGTAACAACTCTGCGCCTTGCAAGTTTAGATACCGTGCGCTCCCAAACGCCGGGAGACGGCCTACTTGTTCTCTTTATACTATGCGTTGGTCGTGTAAGAAAATATGGACAATTATTTATTTTATAAAATAATGTATTTGTTGGTTTGCTTCTTCTGTAATACTGCGTAAAACTAGCAAGGTTTTGAAAAACGATTTCATCGTATAAATAATAAAGTGCCTAACTTTCTTTATAATTTTCAAAATTGTTGATGTATTTACGTATGTTACACTTTCAAGAAAAACTACTGGACGAATTTGGTTGAAACTTTACAGTAATAAAGATTATACATCTGAATAACACATGAACAATGGAAATACTTGATTTGTGCACGAGTGGAACCGCGTGGCACAGCTAGTACACTATAATCATTATAGATACGCTAAGGCTGGAGCAAACAGTGCGACAGTAATAACGAGTCGCTCCAACGAAATCACTTCACATTGACAAGGGATGTCGTCAGTTTGAAAACCTACTAATAATTGTTAGCGCTACATTGATTGTAGTGAACTTTAAGCAGGATTTACGAGTTAAAACAATTGATGTTTCTTATTTTTAGGACGATAATTCTTGTGAAAAAAATGTATAAAGGACTCTTAATAAGGGAGCTTTTTGTTTCTCTTTATTTGAAGCTGTTTAGTTAGCTAAGTCTTGTGATGTAGAGCTATGTAGTTAGATAGAGAAATATGTATCAGTAATACAAGGTAGTATAACTTAGTCTATAATAAAAAATTGGTTGTCTGTAAAGTCGGTTTACTGACGATAGTTGAACGTGACAACGTCCGATTGTGCTTCTTTGTCGCTCGTTCCGCGCTCTCGCTCGCACTTCAAGCCTTACATGGAACGCCTCAGATGAGTCAGAGCGAGGTAACGCCGCATGAGTCATGTTTTTTCGTGCGTGCAGCCGGCTTTATCGAATTATAAGACGTTGTCACGTCAAAAAAATAAACAATTAATAAAATATCGTGTTCCTATTTATTGATAAGGACAATCATCAATTAGTAAGAAATCGTTTAATTATTTACTTAGTAGTAACCCAGAGGGGCATAAAAATCTACTGCAATATTTGTGTGTTTGTGTAATTGTTATTGTGCTGGTTTTTTAAATTCTATAACAATACGCATAAATCTAGTACATTCATACTAATATTATAAATGCGAAAGTAACTCTGTCTGTCTGTCTGTTACTCAATCACGCCTTAACTACTGAACCAATTTGCATGAAATTTGGTATAGAGATATTTTGATACCCGAGAAAGGACATAGGCTACTTTTTTACCCCGGGACATAGGATAGGTTTTATCCCGGAAATCCCACGGGAACGGGAACTATGCGGGTTTTTCTTTGATTGCGCGGGCGAAGCCGCGGGTGGAAAGCTAGTGTAAAATAAATACTTATAATGTATCCTTTTTCAACGCATAATTACATGCGCTTAACACAAAGTGAATGAATGAATGAATGAACTGCATGTATTATTTCATAAAACCAACACAAAAGCAAACAATAAAACGCGTAAATTTACAAATTATTATAGGTTTTAATGATATTGTAATATGATAAATGTTTTCGATAACGGGATCGGATGGACTCTTCAGCGTAATAAATGGAATTATAAAAATGATTGCGTTGCGATTATTGGAAATGCAATGCAATCACTTCATTTGCAAGCTTTTCAGATATTAAAAATAAAAGCCACGTTATAGTATACAGTTAATAAATTATTTAAAATAAAAATGAGTGGCTTTGTCTTCACAAACCTTTCACAAACTAATATAAAACAGATAATAAGGGATAGCCTAGTTTAAATGATATGTAATAAAAACATAGGAAATACTGACTCAATTTATTTTTTATTGATAAAAAACATTAAACTTAGGTAACTAATGTAAATTGAATCACCTATCTCTATGTAGCAAATCGCTTCTGTAGCAAAGGTAATATTTATAAAAAAGAGCGTGTGTGCCGAGCACACGTGTCAGAAGTGAAATTTATTTGGTAAAATTCAAAGATACCAATTCAGATCGCCTTACTACATGGCGTGACGGTATTGCCATGACGCGACCTTGAAATTTTACTCTCAACGCGCCTAAAGAATTTTCACTTTAGTCTAGTCATCAGAAGTGTTTTTGTAAAACAGTAGGTAAGTATACACTTAATGCTAAAAAATATGACAAAATTCCTGAACCGCCACTTCAGATTATCGCGACATTGTCGACAACCACCCTCCAAAAACATTCAATTCGTCACCGAAGACGTGGCTTAATTAATTTCGGATATTGTCCAAGGGGTTACATTAATTATTTTGGATCTTTCAATTGAATTGTTTGGAATTAATTTCACCGCGTCTGTTTCTTTGTCCGGGGCAAAGACCAAATGACAATGGTCCGGTTTAATTTTAGGTATTTGTTACTTCTGAAAGTTGGAAATGAATTTGTTTTGATTAATGAAACTGGTGGATACAAGGCATTTTGGAACGGAAGTATTCAAGCTGTGATTTAAATTAAAAATATTAATTGGTTTAAACTGATTGTTTACTTGTCTCTTGTTGGTTGTAGCAAAATTATTCTTCGATGAATAGACAAAAAAAAAACAATTTGTACTCGTCAAAATAAACTTTAGATTTATAAATAACTAGCGACCCGCCCCGGCTTCGCACGGGTGCAATGGCGGCCGGCCGGTACCGCCGCAAACGCTACGTCCCGCAATTTTTAAATCTGTAATATCTTCGAAAATATTCACTTAAATCATACGGTGTAAAGGGCCATATAGATCTATATTAAATGAACAATGTATTCAAGGTATTTAATTGGTTAAGGATTAATGCTGTATTGGTTAAAATCGCTTCGAAAATTAACCATTATTTGTCGTAAAAAGTAAATGACAAAAAAAAGTTATTGTGGGTTATCCATAAGAGATAGACATATACCATCGCGGACTTTTCTGTAGACCTTTTCAATGTGTACAATACTTAGTACATTATTTTGATAAAACTCGTAGGGTTCAGCCTGCGTTTGCAATGTAAGCGGAAAAAATGTAATTATTTACGACATCACATTAGAAACCTCAAAAATAACAGTACTTCTCCACTATTTAATGGATGTTATTATACATATAAACCTTCCTCTTGAATCACTCTATCTATTAAAAAAAACCGCATCAAAATCCGTTGCGTAGTTTCAAAGATTTAAGCGTACAAAGGGACATAGGGACAGAGAAAGCGACTTTGTTTTATACTATGTAGTGATATAGATAGGAGTACACACATACTAAATTGCCAGAATTTATGCAACAGAAAATATTTCAGGGTGAAAACCTTTTTTAAATTCTTTAAATTTTTAACACACTTTCACACGTTGCTTACACAAGAACATCAATAATTGTGCGAAATAATAGATACAGATTCTTATCTTAACTAACCTTAATTTCCTCACCAATAGTCATTTATATATTTTTATTCAAACTTCATTTTAAAACCAGTAGTAAAGCTCAAACTCTAACCCACAAGGTCGGGCATAATAACCTAAAAAAATAAAGCCCAGCTTTGGTAGGAACGTGGAAAAAATGTTATTTCTAAATAAGAGCTCAGAGCGTGCGGCACCACGATAACAGTGTATGTGCTGAGCAAGCTATAAACCCTGCATGGTGTTGTCCTTCACAAAAAAGTAAATGTTGCCAGTTATGATTATGGATTAAATCATAGAGAATGACGAGGAGAAAGTTTGTTGAGAAAAAAATTGTACCTTTTTTGGAAAATCGGTTAAAAACAAATGTTACAGGGGCTTTTTAATATTAGAGGTGGTATAATTAAAATAGTTACTGTTAAAGCGTAGTGAAAACTTTAATCAATTTTTCGTTGAAAAAGGACAACGAATTAAAAATAATATTGAAGGTAAAAATTCGTGGAATTCTACAATAAAATTCATCAGGGCAGTACTTTTACATATTTTCATAGAATGATTTTGTATGGACAAAATTGTTTTAAAAAGGGTTACTATCGAGTTTTAGCTGATTTATCAGAGCGGAAAATATATTTCCATCAAGTGCAAAATGTTATATTTTTTGTAACTAGATGTTCATAACATAGCCGACCCAAAATTCAATGGCTCTATCTATTTTATATTTAGTCATAATATTAAAGTTGACATCAATATTTTTGGTAACCAGTTATTAGCCTAAACTCTACGAGAACAAACTTTTCCCTTTTTCATACGAGTCTTAGTTATGTTCTAAGTCTCTAGCGTCATTATTTTTCCACTCACACAATCCTTCCTACTAATATTATAAATGCGAAAGTTTGTGAGGATGGATATGTGTATTGTGTGTGTATGTTTGTTACTCTTTCACGCAAATACTACTGAACCGATTACAATGAAATTTAGCACACATATAGTGGGTAACTTGGATTAACACATAGGATAAGTTTTATCCTGGAAATCCCACGGGAATGGAAACTATGCGGGTATTTCTTTGAAAATACGGGTGAAGCCACGGGCGGAAAGCTAGTACTTAATAAATAAGCAAGTACTTAATTAATATACTAGGTTTCAGACTTTGCTAAAACTAAATACACTACGAGTACTAGCGCCATGTTACTATTAATCTTGGTTGCTAAAATGCGTTCCTTCTAAGTCTATTAAACTTTAATAACTAGCAGGAAAAATTCCATCAGCACTGGACCGTCAAATTATCTGCTAAAATGTGGATTTTATGACTTCAGGTTGACGAACTTGGGTGTTAAATGAAATTGCTGTTATGAACATAGTAAATACTAGCTGTGTCCCGTGGTTTGACCCGCAGTGCTCCGTTTGTTGGTCTTAGCGTGATGATATAGAGCCTATAGCCTTCCTCGATAAATGGGCTGTCTATTGTCTAACTTAGCGCTTTCAAACAAACAAACAAACTCTTCAGATTTAAAATGTAGAGTCTGTGGTATGCTTTTTGACACGCTTATACTATTAGCTTCACCTGTATGTTTGTTAGTTTGTGTAACCGATTCCTTTAGACTAAAAAAGAATAAAGAATATATATAAAGAATTCCTTATATGAATATGACCTTATATGACCTTTAAATGTTACAATTCTCGATAAATTACATACACACAATATTCCTACTCTCGAAAAAGTATTTCAGTGAAACACATTATGTACAATACATTCACACCTTTTCATAATAATTGGTCAAACATAACACATTCCTATGTCGAAAACATTACGCCGGCTATAGTCTTTATAATAGACGAAATTGAACTCTGCCATTATCTTTCAAGTGAGTAAATACTTAGCAATTAGCGCCTAATGGCCAGAAGAATCCCTCAAACCAATAAATACTAAACAATTGGAGGTTTTTATCTTGATATAGGAGATTTATGTACTTACATTTAAGTGTATTGACTCAGCCTATTTCAAAGAAATTCAGAATACTTTACTATAATTAAACAAAGAATGCGTATTATTTGTAATACAAAATAAATAAAGTAAACGATGTCTCTACATACGTTTAATGTTTCTAATAATAAATAATTACTGTTATGGGTTTGCTTCGTGTATATAATTACTATCGTTCCACCCGCAGCTTCGGCCGCTTTCCCTTGCCTAACCTTGTCAATTATATACTAAAACTTTCCTCTTGAATCACTCTTCAATCAATCTATTAAAAAAAGCGTAGTTCAAAAGATTTAAGCATACTTAGGGACAGAGAAAGCGACTTTGTTTTATACTATGTAGTAATATAAAACACATAGTATAAAACAAAAATATACATATACTTGGTATAAGGCGTTTAGCGTATCGTTAAGGATTGATATAGTATAGCAGTAATTTAATTTATAAATAATTGTTAACAATTGTAACGGTCAAGGCGTGTGACGACTGACGAGGTCAAATCACAACGTAGAAATTTTATTGCTCTCTGTAATTATCCTGGGCGAAATTACCCGGAAAATCAAATGGGCCGAAAACAATAGTTCAGCTATAATTGGCCCTTCGTTATTTTATATTTGCCATTCGGTCTTAAAGATATTTCCTTAGTGTATTTACTGAGCATGGAGTGATGAAGTATGCGATCAAACATGCACTAGAGTTTGATTTGATGTGTTTATGTTTAATTTAGGCTATTTGAAACATAATAAATCAGCCTCATGTTCTGATGTAATATCACAATAAAAAAAAATATAATCTGCTAAAAACAACTGAAGTATCTACAGTTACATTTGTATAATATTTAAAATATCCATACATTCTTCATCGTTTCACAATAGCACATAGGATGTGATAGCGTAACCGGGCTCATAGAATTCCACATAAGAATTTCTAGATCTTCGTTTGATGGTCAAACCTTAATAAAAAGTTCAAACAGCGTCATAATATTATTATGAAGTGTAGCGAAAAAATTTCGCTTGCGCGATTCAGAGCGAGGTGTCGCTACTCAAACTTCATTCCTTTTAAAACATTATTAACGTCCGCAACTTCAGACCGTACTATCAGATACTCCAGACAATAGAATCACCCTAGAAGGTTCCAGAAAAACCAGTTAGAAAACAGTGAACGAGCATAGTTCCATTTACTTTACATAAATGTATCAGTCACGGAATCCATGCTGTGACAGCATTAGCATAACAATATCAGCCTTAACGCCATTTTCCTGTGAATCATATTTCACCGTCTCGGGGAATTTAGAGAAGTATGAAGTTGCTTTAAGTAGTTGCCTCTCTTATCCCGGGTGAAATGTATTTTAAACGACGGAACACGGTGATCTTTTTGTTTTTAATGTTCACGACGGCTTTTGTATCGTGGCACATATTTTTTTGCATGTCAATTTTCTGATCATTTTGGTGTTATTCTTCATCACTTATAGTATTATATTATAAAGTGAATTCATATTATTCAAATTAAATAATTGTAAATGCAAGAACAAATTGTATATTATGAAAATAAACATAAAGTCAATCGTTCTAAGATTGTTTATAGGTATTGGTCACTATACCTTGTACCTATGTGTAGCTTGGGTGTAAATTCAGCAATCAAAAAGTATTTTTATTATAATAATAAGTGAGAAAGTATTTATTTTGTTAATTTCGAGTGCAATTTCAGTTTATTTACAAAGACAGCTTCTATAGCGTAAAGCTCACCCATCATAATACGATAAAGAGCAGTATTAACGCTCATATTAACCAGTTTTATGGAATCCTCAAAATACTGCCCTAAAATAAGAAAGACCCTTCATATTTATCATTATTATCTAAAATTTAGATTAGAGACTTTAATAATGCTAAAAAATCTTAATTATAATCCCGTAGCAATGAGTTATACCATAATTTGGATGTCTTCCCGTAGCGGTACCTGTAACAGAAGGAAATGAAATTTTAGTTTATTTGACACCTTTAATAAATATATAATTCAATATATTATAATTCAATGGATTTAATAATAGATATATATTTAATAAATATACATATTTACAAATCTTCAAAATGAATACCAGACTTTACATTAGTATTTTATACTAGCTCAACATATATTTCCCGGTGAGATTCTCCACAATATTTTTATGTAAGAAGCAATCTTTAAACATAAGTGCTTTTCGAACACTTCAGAGCTAGCGTAGCCATATGCAGACTGATCAATCCATTTTAAACGTTATTTAACTGACATAGTAGAATTATGTCTTTAATTCTTAGATCTTTTGAAATTTTACTACCAACACAAAGGTAGTGATAAAAAAATATTTTTTAACTTTAATATAAATTATAGTATTGTATCTAACTCAATGTCATTTAATAAACGATACATTCCGAATAAGCAATAATTCCGTATTAACCTCCCAGATCAAACTATAAATAAACAGGAAATATGTACGGGGGAACGTAATTAATTTTCAAGGCTACGAAATTGGAGATAACATTAATAATTCAGTGTTCGGAAACACATTGGTTTAATCGAGTCATGAATAATTTCACTTATACGAAACACCACTTAGGGTTTTCGGGTGTCACTGTTACATAAATCACTTACGAGTGTGTGATTTCAAATCTATACTATAATAATATTATAAAGCTGAAGAGTTTGTATGTTTGATTGAACGCGCTATTCTCGGGAACTACTGGTCCGATTTGAAAAATTCTTTCGGTGTTAGATAGCCCATTTATCGAGGAAGACTAGGCTATATTATATCATCTCGCTAAGACCAACAGGAGAGGAGCACTGCGGGTAAAACCGCGGAGCACAGCTAGTTAATAATATTAAAAAATAAGTTGAAAATTCTTCAAGATTTGACTTTGAAATTATGTTTTTGCGAAGTTCCTTTTTTACAATATTTGTGTAACACGTATTTGAATTATAGAAAAGTAATATGAACTCAAATGATTTGATTTTTCCTTGTTTATAAAACTGAATATAAACAAAAAATCGCACATAAACAGCCACATACTTTAATTAATATTATATACTAAGGGCCGATTTTTCAATGCTTGGATAAAACTTATTCGTCGAATAATGTATAAAACTATCATTTTAAAAACGTATTCTAATTGGCCGTATTTGACAGTTTACGTGACATTTTAATATTATCGTGTAATACTTTATTGGACGGATAAGTTTTATCCAAGCATTGAAAAATCGGCCCATAAAACAAACTCCTTCTTCTAAATCTATACACAGCTACCGAACAAAACATCTAAATATAAACGTTCAGAAATTGCGCTAGAAAATTTAAAGCTACTCGTATACCGTGCGTCCGGCTAGAGTCTACAAAATTCAGTCAATTTCCCGTCCAAACCACTAACACCACGTGTCGATCTATTTGATCCTGGGCAAGCCACGGTTCACTGCAGCTGGAGGAAGTATTTATTGAGCCATAGTATAATCATAATATAGTATCTAAAAGGTGGTACTGATCTTTCAGTATAATATAGTTTAATCACAAGAAGTTATTGCTTTTACATAAAAAATACAAAAAAGGTACCATATATTTCTGTATATGCCTTGCTGATTAGGTATTTGAAGTGTATATTAATAGCGTTAAAATATCTATACTTAATATTATAAAGGTGAAGAGTTTGTTTGTTTGAACGCAGTAATCTCAGGAACTACTGGTCCGATTTGAAAAATTCTTTCGGTGTTAGATAGCCCATTTATCGAGGAAGGCTATAGGCCTTATATTAGTTATATCCATTGCATTTTGACAAACATATATCTAATATAATGTGTTAAATAATATTTACAAATTAATAAACTACCGACAAGCCAATATATTTGTTTCTCAAAACTCCACCACCAAGCTTCCTGACCTAAATAATTCCATCTCAACAATTCGATAGCGATATTAATTAGCCAATAATCTGATGTCGGAATATATCCAAATCCGAGACCCCATTAGCGCCTCACTTAACTCCAGTAGTAACTGTTTAACTAGTTAGTATAATTAAGTTGTTATAGTTAAATTTGCATTTAAAAACTTTGTCCTACAGCTACGCTTGAGTGCTTGGTGCCAACATTGGTCTTTATCTCGGGCTAATTTGAGTATTTGAATGATTTAGATTTAAGTGGCGTTTTATTAGGAAAGAAAGAATAAATATTTATTGCCATAACAGTGAATATAACATTTTATCCTAAGATTAAATGAGGCAAACGGACAAAGGCAGGATTAGTATCCAACTATCCTAGTAATATTATTATAAATGTAAAAATTGGGGACTGCTTATGGATATATAGATGGATATGTATCTCTTTTATCAGATCTGTATGAAATCTGGTACCTATAGAAATAAATTAGAGTATGGAATAATACATTGGCTCCTTTACATCCGAGTACCATGCGAGTGAATAAGCATTTACTAAACCAGGGCAATGGTAAGTTTCTGTCGTCAGAGAAAGATATATTTGTAGGTCCCAGTGTTTCCCAATAAATCGCAATTATTGGGAAACACTAAGTCGACGTGTAATAGAATCCTCAGTGAACATACATGGTATATAAATGAGACTAAAATATACAAGTTTCTGAGTAACAATTTTGTATTTTATCTCTGAGTGTTTTTTATACAAAATTCTACATTAAATCTACGATAACACGAACCACTTTTATTAAAGGAGACTAAAATATCTAAGTTTCTGAGTAACAATTTGTTTTTTTCTCTAGTCGCTTTTAGCCTTTTTATACAAAATTCAACATTACGTCTATGATAATAAGAACCACTTTTAAATTTTTCTAAATCACAATCTAGATAAACCTACTTCTAGGTAAAATGTCTGGTTTGAACATAATCTGTATACATAGCATGTACGCGACAAACACGCGCCCCTTAAATATTTAAGGGGAAGCGTGTTCAAGTTCGTGATGAAGCGTAAGCAGATATAATTGGTGCTGCCAGCGGCATCGCTACTGGAAGTTAAAAGCAGCTTGAATATATGGGAATGGATATAGAGACAATTTGCTAACTTTAACGATGTTTGTACTTATATGAAGAACGATAAAATTATTTTACTTCTCATAAACTTAACCCCTAAGAAATAGGTAATAATCAATATCAATAAGCTATTACGATAAAATATGAAACCAATATTTTATCGCAAAACAAGCTATAATTTCAATGGATACCTAAGAAAACAATTTACATTATTCAACCTAATAAAAATACAGATCACGTCGCTCTAATAAAACCGTTATAACAACTCGGGCGTTTAAATTTGGAAAACACGACTTTCATATTTTATAAATTCGAAAACCTGAGGCCCGAGGCGATTGCCAAGAAATTCTCACAGACCAATCGGATTCGGTTCCAAATTCAAAATCCGGTCGTCAGTTGACTCGTCGGAAACACCCGAACGAGCCAGATACCGTTAAAAGCTGATTTCGACATTCCGATTTGAAAATTTAGAATTGTTAGCTTTTTAATGTTGGCAGTGATTGTGTTTTGCGCGCGCTTCTTGGCAAAAACTTGGATTTTAAGGATTTATGAGATTTCTCGTTGATACTTTAGGTAGGTAGAGAATTAATTCCAATAAATTTATTATAGATGCGTAATGGATGACCGAATGGTGTTTGCACAATTTAAATCAATGAAGTTGTATGTTTGTTTATGGACTAATTGTTGGTTGGTAACTAAAGGGAGATCGTAAGATCAGTACAATTTAAAAAAAGATACAAAAGTTTAATATGTCGACTATTTCCTTAAAGAAGTAATTATTTCTTTGCTTTCGCTTTGGAATTTTCAAATGATTATGAATTTCTTTGTAATTGCAAAACTTGTAGATAATATGAAACGTAACAGAAACAAAAACAATAATATATCTCACAAAGTTGTAGGAAAATTAAAAGCAAGAAAACAAATAAGGAAGAATAAAAGGGAATTCCTTCGAAGTGAAAACATCAATTTTAATTAAAACAAACAGACGCCTTAATGTATATAAAGTTGATAACTTTAAGGGAAACAACTTTCAAACTTTGGTACAAATCGCTTTTTATACTGCGGCTATAACTTCATCATACGTTATTGTTTTCAAACGATTTCTTAAATTCAAAGTTATTTGGAAACAATACATAGATACAAAACAAATCAGACGCGACGATCGCCTCAACTAGGAACATACCTGTGCTAGAGACGATCGACGCCTTCCGCTCCAGACTTAGCCAGTATTGTTTAGTTAACTTATATACTACAGGTACTATTACTATTATTTAAATTATTTAACAAAATTCAATAAGATGGGCAAAATAACTTTATACAATTGAAGATGGGGTGGTATTATCTTAAACCAATTGGTTCATGGTGATTGATGATCGTCTAAAGCAAGTAGATTTTAACTTATTGGTATATTATTTGATATACCTATTAGGTTAAAACCTACTTGTATACGAAATACGTTTGATACGCGTTTATGACTTCAACCCCATCTACATCAACCATATTATTATATAAGAAATACTATGATTTTTATTATTAAAAATCCTATGTCTATGTGTTTCATACCATTCACACCTAAATCGCTGACAAAAATATGATTACGATGAAATCCATAAATCGTAAGAAAATATATAACTCAGAAATCGAAAGGGCTGAAATAGGGATTAATATTTATATGAGGATCGGCTGTCGCATGATAAAGTGATGCTGCGTGAGGAATGGTAGTAAAAATATATGATTTTTATAAATATTTAAGATAATATATGTAGGTTCATAAAATCGTCAGAATATAAATGTCAAATGTAAACATATTATAATACTAGCGGTCCGCCCCGACTTCGCCTGTGGTACATGTTTACGTTTTCTCTTCATTTAAACCATTCCTTGAAGTATTAGGGAATATTATAAAAAAAGAATTGACGAAATCGGTTCAGCCGTTCTCGAGTTTTGCGTTTACCAACACATTTTGCGATTCATTTTTATATCATAGAAATATTAGGTTAACGTTATAATCACTTAACATCTAAAGTTTTGACAGTTCCGCTAAACATGTATACACATCACCCAAACTTCATAATCTTCCAAGGATATTTACAACAACTTCCAAAACCACATCGATCAAAACAATCACACTCAAAGACAGATTACGGTATTAAAAATCACACTCCATAGAATAAGCGCGATCCCCGCGGAGCAGTCGAAAATAAAATAAAAAAAAGAGAAAAACTTTTTCCCATCCATCACGGTTTCAAAGCTTTTGTAGGCACAACGAACGATTTTAATAGGGCCTGCATGAACGACAGAGATTCATCGTACCCGCTGGGAGCTGCGATGATAATAAATTTAGAACCCAATAAATCCGATTCTTTTGTTTTCACATTCATTGTGCTGTGATCGAAATGTTTTGTTAATATTTTAATGGACGCTGTTAGCTGCGACGGATCGGTAACTATTATTTTGCAGAACTGGGCTGTACTTAAGCTCAGCGACCCAGTCTTGCCGCTTGTGAGTCGATAAACGATGCAAAAATACAAATGCGACTCGGTGAGCACAAAAACATTAAGACCAAAATAACCAGTTAACAGAAAACACTCGCCACACCACTGTTTTTCAATCAAAGGGATCAACACTAATCCTCTGAGATCTAAAATTCTAACGTGAACGTGGATGAACTAGTAAAAAAGCTATTTTTCAATCGCTACCAGTTTATTTTGAGCTTCAATTTCATCGATAAGATAAGACAAAATATAGCTTAGTTTTAATCAAATTTTACGTTAGTGTATCACATTTCCACGCTCATCCTAAAACAATTAATACCATCATACCACGCGAACAATGAAAATTCATTACAAGAAACGCGCACACAGCCGAAGCCGCGGCAAAACAGGAACACAAGCGAAACACGAGCGTTCTGATAGATGCTGGCAAACAGAGATTAGTACGAGAACAAGTATTAAGTGTATAAACTTGATGAAGTTGCAGCGAGTAGAGTAAACAAAATGCGACGGGTTGGAGCCAGATGCGGATTTTGGCGCCCTAGGCCTTGGATATTATCTGCGCCCTTGTGGGGAAAACTGTGGGACAAATATAAAAATATACAAAGACTATTTGTTACGTATTAGATAATTTAATAGAGCTTTAATAGCTCTAGCACATGATATAAAATATTATTCAAATTCTTGGAGTAACAACATCGAATAGATGCCTCGAAATTAATGTCAATTAATCAAACTATGTAACAAAATTAATTGCAAAAAAGCATGCATAAATATAATTACGAAAAGACCGAAAAATCACATACAAACTTCGTTCGTAAGCGTTTGTCCTAAATAAATGTGCTAGGTAAATAATTAGCTTCTCTTCTCTTACTACTTAAATGAAGTGTGCTTCTTAATTACCATTAGTTAGAATAATAATATTGAATGTCCAATTTTATTGAAATTGATATTTTGGTTTTATGGCATTCAAATGCTTTATAAATA
>CAJQZM010030749.1:0-39684 GCA_907164665.1 Colias nastes | reverse complement strand
AGTCCCGCCTCGTGATCGAATTTTTTCTATTCTTTATAAATTTATATGTCCAATTTTAGTCCCGCGTAGACAATACTAAATCCGTCCCTGGATAACACTCATCATTCCGGTTGTACAATAGATAACTGTAAGCTTCTTATAGACTTAAGAATTGAAAATAGCTGCAACCATTTATTCTAGCATGTTTAACACAATTCAGCAAACATCATGAAAACCCTCCGTTTTAAGACGTTACAATAATTATTTGTTTATAAAAACTAAATCGCTAAAGTGTCAGAAATAGACAAAATTTATAATAAAAGATGACACAAAAGGCACCAGCCTCCTAATAAAAAAGTATCATTAAAATTATTTCACCCATTCGAACAAATTCTTTTTGGTTCTGTCGTAACAATCCCAAAAAATGCAGTCGAATTGAGAACCTCCTCCTTTTTTAATTCGGTTAAAAAGACAAATGCAAAACGTAGGAGAGTACCCTCGTAAACTTAGCAACATCTGTTATCACGCATTCATACTTCACAATTCACACGTAATACAGGTTTACAGACAATTACAGCGGAATAGGCGCTTCAATTGAACACACCGCTGAGCTCAGCGCTGTAACGATACAGTTGACTGGGAAGCGCCTTTCAGGATGCGGTGACGCTAAAAGCAATTCTGTATTCGCTTTAGGTGTGGAATGGAACGTTCTAGATGGCGCTGTTTGTTTACAACTGAATTGAATCGAATGTTTGTTCCATTATAAATTTACAAGTGATTACGTCACGGAATTTTTAAAGGTCTTGAGAATGTTCGAGTGTGAATTTCGAAGTTGGGTTTGAAAGACGACAGCTTGAATGGCGTACTAATTATTAACACTGATTATGTGCAAAGGTATAAATGGAATTTTCACTGGTAGAATTCGTATTCGTATTTCTTTTATCAGATTAGTGCAAATCCAAAATTTCATTTTGCCATGAACTTATGTGAGACAGTCAGTAAAGCAAACAAGTTTTGCCTTATGCTATGTATAATCTGTTTTATGGGTGCAAAAAATTATTATGATTGAAAGAGCTTTCATGAGCTTTATGACTCTATGTAGTTTTATCACACTGTCATTAAAATTATAATTTATAGCTAAATTTTCATATTCAATTTCAACTTTGCAATTTAATGCGTAATTCTGAAGCTTCTAGAATAATTTATAGTCTACTAGCGGTCCGCCCCGGCTTCGCCCGTGGTACATGTTTACGTTTTCTCTCCATAAGAACCATCCTCGTACTTCAAGGAATATAATAAAAAAAGAATTATCGAAATCGGTTCAGCCGTTCTCGAGTTATGCGCTTACCAACACATTTTGCGATTTATTTTTATATTATAGACTAGGTTTCCGCCCGCGGCTTCGCCCGCGCAGTCAAAGAAAAATCCGCATAGTTCCCGTTCCCGTGGGATTTTCGGGATTGCGTCATTTTCCCGGGATAAAAAGTAGCCTATGTCCTTTCTCGGGTATCAAAATATCTCCATACCAAATTTCATGAAAATTGGTTCAGTAGTTTAGGCGTGATTGAGTAACAGACAGACAGACAGAGTTACTTTCGCATTTATAATATTAGTATGGATTAACCCTGGATTACTAACCTTCGTCGATTCGACGACGCGTCACCAAAAAAATCGCTATAACTTTTACGCGCGCGACAGTATGGTTTTCTAACTTCAGCTAATCTCAGCCGACCCGTTGCGCTTGCAATGGACGGTAGTGCTTTGTGCGTGGAAGGTCCACACGCGCTGTTCCAGCAACCATGGCTCGTCACATCGACGAAGGTTAGTATTAAAGTAATTTTTCGTACTATTTAGTTAAGTTAAAATTACGTTATTTTATCTTTTATAATGGTTCCTATTATTTTATTTTTTAGATACGATTCATATGTTATTATTAGAAGTCAAAAGCGGTGAGGAAAATTAATCTGCTAAAGAGTCTGAAGACCACATTGAGGCTGATGAGGCATGAAACGGAGGGTGATGATGAAGTTTCTACTGTAAATAAAGAGCAATTTCCAGATCAAGATTATGAGGCAAGTAGTAATACATCTCCCCACGTTCCATTGAAGACGAAACACCTAGCACTTCAGCTGACCGTAGCGATTTGATTATAAGACCATCGCGTACCATTCTTCTTGGGAAAGATAAACACATATGGTCACCACAACAGTCAAGGTCACAAAGCAGAAGACCTTCAAGGAACATAGATACATAGCACGTGGGCCTGTACGCTTTTTTCAAAATATTTTAGATCCTCTTCAATGTTTTTCAGGTATAATTACTGATGACATTACTGATACTCTGCCGGACTCAATCACATAAATTTTAAACATGCCAGGAAGAAGTAATGTGAATGTTATAAATGAGACTGAGCAAAGTAATGCCCTCCACAGCCAAATAAAAGAAACATATATGCTATATGTCCCTCCGTAAAGCAAAGGTAGACTAAAAATAGGTGCACTAAGTGCAAAAAATCGTTGTGTGGGGAACACAAACTTGATGTGTGTCACAAATGTTTTAGATCCTAAGCTATTATCAAAATTATATTTTTTATTAATTTTTCAGATATTGTTTTTGTAATTAATAGTTTATTTCGAGCAATTTAGAGGTATATATTTTATGTACGATTTTTTCAAAAATTTTAAGAATGTTCATAAAGCGTGTAAACTATGATCTCATTTGGATGACTGTTTCAATGAAAAATATGTTAAAATAAGTATTTTAATATTTTTACATGTAAGATTAATACATTGTCCTTAAAATAAAAACATAACTACAAATATTTTTTTTTAATTAAGGCCCTAAATCCCCTCCTATAAACAGCGTAGTCGAAAAGACGAAGGTTAGTATTAAACCTCGAAAAATAAGGTTAGTGTTCTAGGGTTAACAAGTTACTTTGTAACCGAGTCCACAATACAAGGCGTAAATTAAAGTAGTTCAATTCCCTTTGATAGTGAGATCTTCAGAACTCTCTATTCAATACGACGTCCATCTTATCTGATACTGTTTATTGATTAATTTATATGGATTACGCTTTATAAATTTTTAATTAATTATATATTGCAATTATTTGTCTATTTTTGCATGTTCTTATGGAATGGTATTATCGGATGTGATTATTATTCCACTTATTAAAGTAATATAACGTGTACAAAATATACTAATGCGAGCAAAACCTTTAGGAAATTTGTATGTATGTCGCAGTGAAATAACTGCAGTAGAATTTTGGATTAATGAAAAAATTAGTAACTCACATCATCGTTAAGTTATTTTAGTTTTTTAAAAACTACATAGAAATAGGAACCCCACCTAGCGGGCTCAGTTGACCGGCAACATATATTTTTCAACCGACTTCACAAAAGGAGGAGGTTCTTTTGATAAAATTTATAGGCTCTATCTACTTAGCAATTATACGGATGAAACTGCCAGGCACAGCCAGTATTCTCATAAACAAGAGAGCCTTAACAAAAAATAGTTCACATCAAAATCAGCGGTCTTTTGAAGTGATTAAGTTCCCGGGAGCTGTGCGAGCCAAATGGGACAACATCCGGCCTTTGAGATCAGATGCTTGTTAATTAACGAGTAAATTTGGGTTACTTTGATATACCTATGTCGGAATATAGATCATTAGCTTAATTAATTTGTGTCTCTATAAATAACAAAAAATAAGGGTACCTAAGGTTTGTGCAATTAAGGCGAATTTTGCGTAAGGAATGATAGTAATGATTTTTTTTTATAGTATGTTTGGAATATCTGTTACACACTAACATGAGATCCAAGTCAAAGGCAGAAACCTTTCTATTTTCTACGAAATTCAAAAAGCTCCCAATAATCTTCATTAGGCTACGATCAAATAAACAACATAATTTCGGAACCTAACGCAAATGTATGATCGATTGAGCATTTCTACGAAATATGTAATTACTCGGCTTGTCAACTTACAGAACAAAGCAAGCCTCATTAAAACAACATGAAACCTTAATTATATTTTAATTGAACGTATACAATTACCAAAACATCAATCTCCTATCATGTAATACAATACTAAGCCAAAAGACACCCACAACTTACTTAACATACGCTGAAGATTTGAAATTATACAATAAATTTCCTCTCCGCGTTTTATGCGTCCCACATCAGCGATAAAGAAACGCACGTACGTCCCTACCCTCTGTTGAACACGACAAAAACTCGTCAACTTGAGGTTAATTCGGAAAAATGGTATTTGGGCATTACGATGGATTGTTGCTTTTTGTTTGTGAGAAGAAATTGTGCCGTTTAGTGGAACCTTTATTATGAATACAAATTGCTGTTGACACGTGATTAGTGTCGTCTTTGGATGTCTGTTTTCGTGTGTTGTGAGCCTGGTTTTGAATGTATGGAATTTTTTATGATTTCTGCAGTGGTAACAAGGCAAAGGGTTTACTAAAACTAGATAAATAATAATGTGATAGGACTAGGAGTTGATTTCATTTCAGTGCATTGTGAAAATACTAATACAACTGTACTATAATAACAAACGCATAGCGCAAGTCATTTCTGTTTTAAATAGATATTTAATCAAATGGCAGAGAGGCAAAACAAACACTATCTGAACGCCAACGAAATCTTATAGAAACTTTTTCTCTTGCATAATATTCAGGTTTTTTTATATCTTGTAATGTAATAGTCGCACTGACTAACGTCAAAACTATTCTCAAGTAAAAACTCTATTGTAAAGGACTAGATAAATATACCTCATATAGCAACAATGAACGCGCGAAACCTTATTAAAATTTGCTCCATATTCGCAAGGCTCGTGCCTCTCCCAACTAGGCGCCTGTTTTACAACGCCATTTACATAAAGGGTGACGGTGCATACAAGCCGGGTTACAGAGGACAAATTATATTGTTTATTGTTCTGTCTTTATTTATTTAAGGCTCTTTGTTAGAATGGGAGCGTGGTTAAGAGATTTGGTGCGAAATTGTATGGTATTTCAGTGTGTTACAATTATCTTTAATTAGATTTATGTATAGTTTAATTTAGTGCCCTTTCAATTTGACCTATGAATTATCAGTCTACATTAAAAACTTCTAAATATGTTTGTCAACACATTCTTAGCTATTATGGATCCTAATGTTCAAAGCTTTGTTACTCCAGGTGATGCAGAAACTTTGTTTTTACAAAGTTCTGATTAATTTGAACAGAGACAGTAGTACTAGACACACTAAAGCATTAAACTCGAAGAACAAACCACTTCTCTAACTAAAAATAAGAATTAACTCCACCACGATGACGTCACTACAAGTACCGTTACGCACATAAAAATTATCCATTTTAATGTAATCTTTTGTTCACAGATACACGTTTCAGCTTGGGAATTTTATTTCCAGAGAAACGAGCATACGTGTTTCCGTTGGCAGCGACAAGCGGCGCCCATAAAGTTGTCAAGGGTTCATACTGTATACTATCTGCACTCATAGCTAGCTTTTCCACCGAACTGTACCTGTATGAATGTACAAGCTGCACGTACTGTACTCGTTTTGGTTACAGATTTTGTGCTTAATTGTACCGTTGCGTACAACAGATTATCATGGATGAAGGTACACGTATCTATGAAACAGAGCGGGTAGCTGCCTATAGTTGCTGCTATCCTAGTACTTCAAATGAAAGGAAATAAGTTATTTATGTATGTTCAAAATATCAGCAGCAATAAGGATTAAATATTATAATAACATTTTCATTATTTATGTTAAATGGAGTGCTACCCAGGATACATAATATGTCTTAGTACATAATTCTACAACAAATAATTAATTACCTATGGATCTAATTATAATATAAAGGAGCCTCTAGTTGTACTTTGAAGTACTAGGAAGATAAAAGCGAAATAGGTAATTATTCCAATTCAAATAAAAACAGTAATTAAGATCAAAATTTCAATTTCATTATTTACGTTAACACATTTATTATTACGTACTTCATTTTATATTAGTATTCATCAATATCATCTTCATATGATTGGATACAGCTTTGATAGTAATAATTAGTGATTAACGCTGGCATAAGAGGGCCTTTAATTGGACTAATTAAGTATGTAATTATACGAGATAGCTCGTTACATACAGGTCACTGATTCTTCATATTACCATGTGGAAATTATAAATTAAAAACTCATTTTCTTCATTTTTTCATAGAAGAGAACACATTTATTACTCGTTAATTTTAGAGATTTACAGGTTAAGGGGTCTAAGACGCGGTCAAATGAATGATGGGTCAAGACTAAGTGAAATTTCGACTAAACTGCTCTTTTAATAAAGCCACGAAAACAGTTAAGCGGTCAGATAAGTGATGGGTTACTGCTAAATTTCGGCTGAGTTACTCTGAAAAATAAGCCACGAAAATAGTTAATTCCATATGTTGTTAGAATCATAATGTCTATAGTCGTTAAGCCAAAAAAGTTGTACGAGCAAGATTGATAAACTTCTTACTTGTTGGCCACTTACCAAAATATAAATTAAGATCATAAATGAAATGAATCAAAATTATTACGTGACACAACAAATTGTGTTTCGAGAACTTTCGAAGATTGGTTCAAACAAATTGCTTTTACCAGTTGTAAAATTCTTACTTATCAATGTTATTTTTTTAACAAAAGCTTAAACTGCCTTCAAAATATGGTGAGAGGTGGATAAAATTTTAAATTGGTATCTACAACCGAAAGGCACCTGCTTTCAAATAAAAAAAAAAGACGGGTTGCACTCCGGGAGTGCCGGCCGCGGCAGAAGTGAAAACTTGATTATTAACGTTGAGCATGTTTGATATCCATCCGTCTTACGCTTTTTCGATCAGGTCACGTGTCCTGACGCGAGTTTAAGATTTTATACCCAACGCCGCTAAAGAAGTTTTCACTTCAAAAATCATCAAAATTGGTTCTCCCTTTCGAAAGTTCTGAGGTAAGGAAACCAAAAACCAGTCGAATTGAGCAATTCCTCCGTTTTTCAAATGTTTGAAGTTGGTTATCAAAAGAAGTTCTTTTCCAAAAAATTCTTTAGAACCTGATCATGCAAAAAGGCTCAAAACATCTTGTGGTTTCACGAGCCTCCATCAAGAGTGTCGTAAAGCGGACCTCGTGGTCAGTGAACGATACTATAAAATGTAATAGTTCCTAGTTTATTGTCTGGAAATAAAATGCGGATAAATTCTGGGAACGTTTACTTCGATCCAGATCTATCGTTGTTCTTGGAAATTTTAGTGATAGAAATAGAAAGGTTTTTTATAGATAGGTGTGTCATGTTGGTGGACACAAACTTCCTCATCAATACATAGTATAAAACAAAGTCGCTTTATATGTCCCTATTTCCCTATGTATCTATGCTTAAGGGGCTGTTAAGAGCAAATTTAACAGTGATTGCGCTCTCCATTACTCCCATACAATTGGACAGTGTGCGCAAACGAGAGCGCAATATCACTGTTACTTGGCGGGGCCAGGTCGTAGAAGAAAATAATAAGAAAATATGTGATTTCAGGAAAAGTGTGGGTCATATGCGAAAAGTGACTCGTTAGAGTTTCAGGTATGAATATGTTGACTTCGTGTTTTAAATTGCAGACCCGTACGTCAAAAAAATAAAGACATAGAATGGTTTAATGATGATTTTAAGACCAATCTTTGCAATTATTTTCTATCGAGCCGATTTCGTCCAATTATGTATCGAGTCCGTCCACAATCTTCGAAATATGATGAATATTAACATATTTTTTTTTTGATGGGCTAGAATAAATATCTTTTCTTAAAAAACTGCTCAAATAACTTCAATTTGGTGTCGTCAGCCTCTTAAATCTTTAAAACTTCGCAACGGATTTTGATGCGGTTTTTTTTTTTAATAGATAGAGTGATTCAAGAGGTTTTATAATTTAATAGGTTTTAGACAAAGTGGGTGAAGCCGCGGGCGGAAAGCTAGTGAAATAAATAGCTAGATAAAAACTAGAATTATTTTAGAATGTAGAAAATAGGTAAGTTCTATAATAATTTGATACAATTAATATAAAATAATTCTTTCACTTTTCATTCAAGAATTAAGTCAAAATAAAGCCACAATTTTAAATTATAATAGTATTAAAACTAAGCTCGTGCCTAAGCCATACATAATATAGTCTACTAGCTTTCCACCCGCGGCATTGCCCGCGCAGTCAAAGAAAAACCCCGCATAGTTCCCGTTCCCGTGGGATTTCCGGAATAAAACCTATCCTATGTCCCGGGGTAAAAAGTAGCCTATGTCCTTTCTCGGGTATCAAAATTCGTTTCTACAAGAACTATTGTATAACACAAAAGTAATGAACAGTGAATTAATTTTTCACCTTACGCCGATGTTAATGTAGCGAAATGGCCAAGCCACATATTTTGACTAAGGTGTAGAGTTTGTGAAGTTAGGCCTTGTAGAGTTAGGGCGTGTAGTGTTAGAAGCTTGGCCCTACATGAGATCTGATAACTTTTTGACAGTGCGAGTCATATGGGCTCGTCTTGGCAACATTTTACATGAAAATGTTTTTGGTGGGATTGAATTTTCAGCAACATTCATTTGACGTTAAAAATTTTACACCTACGCATTTTCATTTATAGTATAGCTGAAGAATATTCTTCATATTCTATCGAATTACTTATACTGAAATATATAATAATTACTAGCGGTCCGCCCCGGCTTCGCCCGTGGTACCTACATGTTTAAACTATCCTATCTCTCAAGTTGGATCGAACTGCACATGGTGTGCGAATTTTATTATAATCGGTTAAGTGGTTTAGGAGTCCATTTAGGACAAACATTGTGACACGAGATTTATATATATTAAGATATCCTCTATCCATACTATTAATTATAATGTATAATTATAATCACCACATAAACCACATAATTATAACAAAAATAGAACTATAAAATAACAATTTAAAAGCACAACTCGAATAAAAAGTTTAACAATTCTATAACTTTCATAATTGTTAGCGTTTAATTACTTTTCAAAGCATTACTATAATTGTGAACAAGTCGTAACTAACTGGGTTTTAATAAAAATATATATTGTTTTTTGAATTTCACCTGCAAACTCCGTCCGTGGCTGCCATCAGTGAGCCTACATAACTTTTATGTAGCATTCCCCGCTCTACACACAACCCTGTGGCTCAATTTATAAACTTTTTAATGATTCATGTTTGCTTATATTTATAGAAAGAAAAAAAATTGTTTATTAGAGGCGAAGCAGTGATATGTATGGAACATATTATTATCTTCGTATGTGATGTATATATTAAGGTAAAAATATTGATGTAAAAAGGTAAAGGTACGTAGTACTATTATATATTCTGTGGTAAAGGGTATTTATTGAGGTAAAAAAGTATAAGTTGTAAATTCTATTTTCATTGTATAGTCTGTATGATCTTATCTTTTAGTTAAAATAACAATACGTTTTTTTTTACGTTTGCCGTATGTCGGACACTGTTGGTAACATTATCAAGTTATTATGTTTGAAATTAGCTTTATTAATATTATTATGTTCATAATTAGCTTTCCCCGCTCTCCGCTTATATTTTGTACCACACTCCACCCCTGTATGTAGGTCATGGGTTGCTCTCTAAATGAGCACTGACTAATGAACACGAATCTTAGAGTGGCCGTTCACAAGTGCTTATAAAGGCTCACGCCAATCTACCCTCTAAGCCTACTAAATAAGAGCTAAAATCCTCCCACTCAATTTGTAGTCTGCGACGCAAATGTATGCTTTTCCAATTAATATCCGCGAAACGTATATTAATTAACTAATTTACAATTAAAATCTATTTAATTACCTCCGCTAGGGGGTTGATTAGATGACATAAAATCTACCTATTTATCATTGTAAGGTATAATTATTTGGCAAAATAAAGAATGTATTTATTTAATCAATTTACGATAGGGGTCATAAATGAAATAAAACTCTACGTTGCATTTATTTCAATATTAATTTGATCCTGTGAAAGAAATTTGTTTTCTATTTCATTTCTTTTTATATTTGATCATAAACTATTTGAAGTTATGCTTATTAATGCTGTAATTCATAAATGATACATTTCATTACAATATTAATCCTTAAAGAATGGCTTTCCTCTGATTATGTCACTTTTCTCCATTTTATTTTTATTACATCTAGTCCCTTTTCCTTCTCCTTATTTTCTGTTATTATAAGTTTTAAAATTCTAAATTGTATATAATATTATTCCTACAAAAGTCCAACAATCTTCTTTTAATATATAAACTTATTGGATACCACTTGACGCATATTATTGCCAGCCAACAAAATTGTATTTATGTATTTATTCATTCAAATTATAACATTTATAATGCGGCAACTCCCGTCTATTTACATACCAACTTATTGCGCTAAAATTCTCCTCTCAGTTGTTTTAAAGTAAATATTTTGAGAACATCTTTGCGGAAACTCGCAAATTGTTTTTCATAACAGTGGCATGTAAACCTTGTTTTATGATAAAATTAATCATTTAAGTCCGTATTTAACTAAAACAAGGAAGGAGAGTAATAACGTTGTAAGTACTGTTTGAAATAAATAATTTTTTTTTTGATAATCGTTAAAATAAATCTTATAAAAACCTATTTTTGGGGTGACATTTAATTATATTCACGTTAATAATTTTGTTCAATAAATTAAGAAATAAAATATGTATTAGGAATTTGTTGCTGAAAATACACATAGGTACAACGAAACTTTGAATTTTTATATCCGCCTAAATTACTGGAAGTGTTATACAGGGTTATATTTCGGCAATACATAATTTATGACACATTACGATACATTTACATCTAACGAGCGAATGCTCATTCTAAGCCCATTATGTCAAATTATTTTAGTGTAAACTGGCGTAGAGCATTATTTCCTTGTTCCAAGTGCGTTCGTAAAGATTCTGTGCAATGTACTAACACTAAGCAACACGGAATACAAGTTTTCGTTTATACGAGAAGATCACGAAATAATGCTCTTGCTCTAGCTATAGCTCTATGTTCGTTCCTACTAAAATTCTCTTTTTTGTATACTTCCAATTATTTTGAATTGGCGTAGTGCATTAAATTGTTAAATAAATAAAAATCCACACTTAAGTCAGTTCATTTGTCCATCTATCAAGAACAAATATATAAAAAACCTACATTAATAGACCTACATTCCTAGTACACATGATCTTTACCTGACATGCTGACCAGATTCGATATAAAATGTATAATTTTAATCCGACATGAAATAGGTTATCTGGTCACGTAGCGCAGAATGGCAGCGGGCCAGGCTCATCTGGCCTCTAACAGCCGCTTACGATCACCAATATATCATGGAGATAAATTAAAAGATTGCTAATATCATGGGGAAGGAGCTAGATATTATATTAAAGTGGTAAATATTATTTTTTGTCAGGGGCGATCTTACATCGTACCTAAGCATCGTACTTTCTTGTATCGTACTTAGAGGTGTGTAAGTACAATGAGCTTTTATCAATGACTAACTTTATACCCACGGCTTCGCCCGCTTTTTCTTAAACCTAATAAATTATACACTTAAATCTTCTGCGAGAATCACTCTTTCCATTTAAAAAATCGCATAAAAATCCGATGCGTATTTTTAAAGATTTATATATTATATTATCATATTGGTTTCTAAATATTTACGTAGGTATTATAATATATGTGTATTCAAAAAAATATAATATATAGAAACCTTAGCACTACGATAAAATATATGAATATCATTTCTATAACACAATTTTTATTGGACCTCGAACGTGCTCATATTATTCTGAAGTGCGTTAGAAATGGAAATAAATATTTTTAATTTAGTTTAGAACTTATACTATATGAATTATTATCACTAACTACTGATCCGATTTAGTCTAAAGTCTCATACAGAATATTATTTCATACTAGCTTTGTCTCGCTGTTTTACCCGCATTGCTCCGCTGTTATTAATCTTAAGCTGCGTATCGACTTCGCGCTCCTGGCGCGCGCGCCATGAATGACCGCACCGAGAGTGCGTTCCGCGGAGCGCGTTCCAAAGATTTGAAGTATATCAACTAAGCGCGCCTGGCGCGCGTGGCAACTGTTCCAGTGTTTGACCGTTCATCATGGAAGCGTAGTGTACGAGCAGCAGCAGCTTTTGTAATTATACACAGCATAATAAAAAAGAAAAAACAGAAAAGAAAAGTGCGTTGGTGGATAAAAGATCTGTACCGAAAAAGAATGCAGTATGGAGTGACACTTATAAGAGATATGCAGTTCGAAGTGATAGAAGACACAATAAAAAACTTCACAAGAATGTCTACAGAAGATTTTTATTACTTGCATAACTTGATAGAGCCAAAGGTGAAAAAAATGGACACCCAGTTTCGCGAAGCTATTACAGTGACTGAAAGGCTGGAGACTCGTATACAAGCTTGCAATACCTGTTCAGAGTTTCAAAGCAGTCTATATCTAGGATAGTCCCAGAATTATTATTCGGAGCGCAACAAACACAAAAAAATACGACGACCCGTCTCCATTGGCGCGCGCGCCACGTTTGATGCGTGGTAAAAAACCGACACCCGACGGAACGGACCGCTCCGCGTTCGGCCGCTCCAACGAACACCTTGGCGCGCGTTCCAAACTGGTATCCATTTCGCGCGGCTGGAGCGCGCGCCGATGTTCGATCTCTCGGAGCGCGAAGTCGATACCCAGCTTTAGCGTGATGATAGCCTTCCTCGATTAAAAAGCTATCTAACACCGAAAGAATTTTTGAAATCGGACCAGTAGTTCCTGAGATTAGTGCGTTCAAGCAAACGCACAAACTCTTCAGCTTTATAATGTTACTATAGATTAGTATTGTGTACTTACAGAGAATAGCTTATTAATAATAATTACTGATAATTCAACGTATTAGCAATTCAAATAATTTATTTATCAATACATATAAAGTGAAGTCCCATGTCCCCTAGTGGGGTGGGGCAGATGCATTATACATCTGTTTCACTGATCGATTTTCTTTAGGGACAAGAAGGTGATCAGCCTTCTGTGTCGTGCCAGACCAAGACATTATTTTTTTCTTCGTCTCCACCGGGAATCGAACCCAGGACCCCTCGGTTCTACGCTCATGCGTAAACCACTGTACCAAGGAGGCGGTCATCAATACATACAAGAGAGAGAGAGATCAATACATATAACCAAACCGTATTATAATAGAGAATTAATAATACATATCTAGTACCTACATTAATTAAAACGTAGGTTCTGATTTCTATGTATCTTAGCGTAATCCCCTATTACCATTATGTGATATAAAGTAATTAATACTACACAATTGGAAATGGAGGCCTTTGCAAGGCTTTTATAACCGCAACTTATTCATTATTTTATACATTATACATATGAATGATAAATAATATGTATATATTTTTATATCTGTCTCTAAAAAAGTTAAATAAAACAAAATCAATTACTCTTTAATAAACCAAACTGAATTCTAAATTTGGCCACGGACTTACGGTGCATTTACATCAAACGAACATAGAGCTAGAGCTAGAGCAAGAGCATTATTTCGTGATCATTTAGTGTAAACTAAAACTCGTATTTTTTCGAACGCTCTAAGAATAATGAAAGAATGCTCTACGCCTGTTTACACTAAAAGAGTTTGAAATAGTGGGGTTAGAATGAAAATTCGCTCGTTTGATGTAAATGCACCGTTATACAAATTATTTTCTTTTAAAAATTATATCAAAGAACTACTTCACATAGATATATATACATAACTCAACTCTATAATCGTAATTCAATACAATTGCCCAATACCCCCTTCGATTGTAAAGCCAATACACAAAAGTCACATATCCAACAAGACGCAACTCCCCCGGCATCCCTTTGTAAGCCGAGCCAGGAATCTCCTTATTAGCTAAAAGATGTACTGAACTAAGCAAGTAGATTAGTGCTCAAAATACTTCGTAAGCCAATTTAGTTGAGCTGTTCCTTTGGCACTTGTGAGCAGCTCTTAAGTAGATGTCCAAAGTTTTGACCAAACTTAGTGTACGGTATCTTTTAAAATTATAGCAGTTTCAAACTTCTTTTCCCTGTTTAATAAGAGGTGTAAATTATCTTGTAAGTGGTTTGCTTAAAGTGTTAAGGTTGGATTGATTTGAAATTAAATTTTGTTTGAAACTATCTAGCGTTTCACATCACTTGAGTATAGTTAGATGAGGATATAACAGACGTCAGACGTACTTTCTTGCATATTTATATATATACTAGCGGTCCGCCCCGGCTTCGCCCGTGGTACCACATGGTGGTTTTTTTTTCATAAGAACCATCCTCGTACTTCAAGGAATAGATTCCGCAGCGCACGCGATAACAGAATTTTTATTAAGGAATTTTTTACACCTTGGGTTACATTATTGCATTTTTGGTAAGGATCTCTAATTTTTTTGAAAATGCAATATAGCCTATGTTGCTCAGTGAAGATGCAGCTTTCTAATGGTGAAAGAATTTTTGAAATCGGTCCAGTAGTTTATGCGTGAAAACCATACATACATACATACATAATTACAAACCTTTCCTCTTTATAATATTAGTATAGATTATACTGGAAATAATAATAAACTTATGAACCTACAACAAAATGTAATATTTCAATTAATTTCCTTCATAGATAAACACATCATTTTTGCAAATTACTTTTTCGTAAATAAGCCATAATTTTTTTCCTATTTAGATTCAAGCGTAGGCTGTTTCGCTTAATAGATGTTAAAAAAATTCAATTATTCTCAAACAGATCAGAATCTCATACTATAAACATCCAAAGAAAACTTCGCAGATACGAAAGGTCGAACGTAAAATACTGAAGCGAAAACATAGTTGAAGAAAATTATCTGGACCACCCGAAACTTCGCAAGGTTGAATATTCAAAACTTTATAACGTCGTGTGCCAAAAATGTTGCAATAAATCCGATTGCAGACAGAGTTTCAATTGGTCCTCCATTGGCCGAATCGTATTTGCTACGTAGTTCAAAGTTGCAAGTTCATGTGAGCAGTTTTCTTTTGAGCAACTTCGACGTATGGCCCGGATAAATTTGTTAGAATCGTGATTTATTCTCGTTTTATTTTCCGTAGACTTGGTTTGTCAGTTTGCAACTTTAGAGTTACTCTTTGATATTTGAGTTGAGAGTTACAATACGCGTGACGGTCGAATTCTTAACTTCTTAAGTATCTCATTAGGTTGTCGTCAAGTTCTTATTTTGTTATTTTATTCTTATTTTCTTTTGAGACATATAATATTCAGTAATATTATCTATTGTTCTGTGAAATTTAAACATAGATTTCGATACTAATTTACAAAGGATTGTGGACTTTAAGCAATGTAAAGTATTAACTATTAATTTTCACATGCACATGGCGTAAATTATTTTTCGCTTGCATTAACGTGATTACTGATTAAAGAAACCCATTAATTTGAGATAGCAATTTTATTACTACTTAATTCTGCATTAACGTTAACATGATTAATAACTCTTTGTTAAAGTTAAATTTCAGGTAATTTTAATAATTTTGATAAAATTCGAATAAGTAACAACGATCACACCAGCAAGAAACAATTCAATTATCTTCACAAAGATGACTTCCTATAAAACTGGCAAAACAAAAAAACTTGCATCATTTGAGCAATTTGAAATTTTTAAACGCTTTTACAGTTTGTAACTTCCCGAAAAAACTTCGTGTTAGGGAATACAAATTTCGCCAGCTATATTGAATATTTAAAAGTTTCGAACGTGCCTTTTCCCTGCTTCGGAATACTCGTAAAACCGTGTTAGCAACGGTTGCCTGTGGCGGTTGGCCCATATAGGCTTTAATCTCGACCCATCTTGCACTAACTTGCGTCTAGGCTTAGGATATTACTATTAGTACACGGTTCAGATAGTATGGTAAACATTTTTTTTTTTTAGTTGGAGAATATCCAGTAGGAATAATTTTAGTACACAGCTGTGAAGATTTATGCATTTTTTATTACAGTGTTTTAAGATGAGAGTCTGTGCATTTCATAAACTGCTATTCGAAACAACAAACAAGATGACATTAAATTAAATTCTACTTGAATTTAATATTAATTTTGTTTATCTGCGATGCTCTAATGAGTCCTCTTCAAACAAAAACCCAAACTTAAGCATTCAATAGACGCAATAATGAGATTAATTCCCAGAAATCCAATTATCTCACATCGAAATTTAGTTCAGAAAGCTGAAAAAGCATAAAATTCTTCCGTGTATTCTAATAAAGGAGTTTTCGCAATTTTCGGTCGTAAACTTGACAAAAAAGTACGCATGGTGCTCAAAAATTCAGCCTAACCTTACCTAATGTGCAGTAAAGCCGAATGATCAGCTAGCGATTTTACGACACGCTTTTTAATATTGTATTCTTTGATACGTGATCCTGTATGTTCTAGATAGTTCTTTGTTTTTGGGTTAACATTATAAACGTACCTACAATATATAGAAATGGTATGTAGAATTGTAGTACTTAAAATTTAATTGTTAGAACTTTATGATTTATGTATTGTAGAGTTATCAAAACTTTTAGAAATATAAAACTTATTTCAATATGGTTGTATAACACTCAAACTGTTACTGCGACTAGCTGTAAAATACATTATTGCTTACTTCCAATTATAGTTATACATATAAGCATGAAAATGCAATTTAGATATTATTAACAACGAAATTACAAAAAATATAAAAAATTTATATAGTATTGTCTATTTTTCTATTTTACTGTTCAATTTTCATCTTCTGCTTCTTATTAGAGAGACAACGTTATAATATTTCAAAGGGCACATCCTGCGTGCGTTTAATTATATTTCCTATATCATATTATTATAAAACTCATAGGAATATAGTAAATAGGTACCTACTAAATAATATATAAATAGTGTCCGTGAATTATGGAGAGCTATAATGAAAATATTCAAACTATCAAAAATTATTCGAAAAGCACCACTAAAATGCAGATAAAAAATATTTTTCAACTCCATTTAAAGCTCAGAAATTATTCAAAATTATTCAAAAAATAACCAGCAGTAGGTAATGAATAAAAGAACAGAATTGGTGTTGATATGTTAAATGTTTGATTAAAAATTCACATTCACGCGAGTTCCCGGCTTGAATTAAAGTTTTTTTCAGTACTATTTTAGATTAAACTATACAAATCGGTTTCATTGAAAAAAAGAGCGTGTATGCCGAGCACACGTGTCAGAAGTGAACTTCTATGACAAAATTAAAAAGATAGGTACTAAAATCGTCGCCTTACTCCATGACGTGATGCTATTGTCATGACGCGACCTTGAAATTTTACTCTTAACGCACCGAAAGAAGTTTCACTTCAAAAACATGTCAATAGAAAGCTACAGTTTTTTTCAGAACTTTTCTTACTAAATATTAAAATTAAAATATTTGAGTAATACCTAACTACAGTTGTATTTATTTAGATATAAGTGATACTCCCGCGGCTTCTGAGAATAATTCTCGTAAACATTACTTTCAAAATATAAAAATATCCTTCATTCAAACAGCTTCCAATTTGTGTATAATTGCTTAATTGCCTTTCCATCTTTATTTCGATTTTATTTATTTTTTAAGTGGTAGAAAACTATAAACAAACTTAAGTTTTTAATCACAAATCGAAACCTAATTAACGTTTCGATTACACAACAAAAACACGAAACAATAAAAAATCTATTCTTAATCTTATTGAAGTATATATTAAATTCTATTAGTCATTTTGTCTCTTCCAAAGAACCAAAAGCATAAACAAACTGGACGGATTTCATTGAACATTTATTAATACACTAGCTTTGCTCCGCGGTTTCACTCGCATTGCTTAGCTCCTGTTGGTCTTAGCGTTATGATATATAGCCTATAGCCTTCCTTGATAAATGTGCTATCTAACACCGATAGAATTTTTCAAATCGGACCAGTAGTTCCTGAGATTACCGCGTTCAAACAAACAAACTCTTCAGCTTTATAATATTTAGTATAGATATTTCGAAAGCCTTTATTTTTCTTTAACCACATACCAGTAAATATTGCGATAACCATTCCTTATAAAGTGCATGCGGTTAAGGTAACGTTTCAAAAACCTCAAAGGCGATCTTTTGTTCGTGTCTGAACATACAGAAAATGGCGTCGGCTCGCTCCCTGTGCCTGTAATCTAGCAGAATCTGTTTTTACACGGCCGCAGCTCCTGTATTCTCTTTTATTCCGTTGCTGAAGTTGTTGAATGTTACTTTTTAGAGCCTTCGTTATTTTATAAAAGCTGAAAGTTTATCTGTGTATGTCTCCAACACAGGTAAGAATGACCCGCGACTAAGTTTCGATGGTGGTTACTTTCACTAGTAGTACAGGTGTATAAAATAGTTAGAACCTTAAATTCTTTAAATTGATTATTTACGAGAACACAACGTATTAGCTATTCTCTTGATATTTCATATGGTGATCCGTAAATTAATAATAATTATTATTTAGAATTAAAATTAATAACATTAATAGATAATCATCAAGTCATTTTACTAACATAAATGGATCTGTGTCATCAAACTAATAAAAAGATGACTTACTTTTGAAAAAACATTTAAATTAACATTTGCAATTTGTCTGAATTTAAATATAATTATGATGATTATAAGTAACTAGCTTTCCCCCCGCAGCTTCGCCCGCGCAGTCAAAGAAAAACCCGCATAGTTCCCGTTCCCGTGGGATTTCCGGGATTGCGTCATTTTCCCGGGATAAAAAGTAGCCTATGTCCTTTCTCGGGTATCAAAATATCTCCATACCAAATTTCATGAAAATTGGTTCAGTAGTTTAGGCGTGATTGAGTAACAGACAGACAGACAGAGTTACTTTCGCTGCATTTATAATATTAGTATGGATTAAGTTCATTCACGTTTTGTCAAGTTGTTTCAACTCATTTTCGTTCCTCTTCCTCATTTTCTTTAAAAAGGTTATATTCGCTGTTTACGTTTTGAAACATAATATAAGCTATTTATTTAATAATATAATGTATTCTATTTACTTCAATGTCCTACATAAACCCGCACCGTATTATGGTTAACAGTAAACACTAAACACAAATGTAATCTAACGAAACCATATAACCGACACAATTTACAATACAATGCCGATTTTCTAACAAAGCTATCATTTTCATTTCACACGAACCGTGACATCTCAATGAAACCGTCGTGAAAAAACACATTTCACGTAAATGCTCTCACCTTTCTTTTTTACTTGCTCAACAGAGCGACAACGCCAGGCTTTTAGTATGCTAAACGGATTTGAACTCAACGGTACGCTCAAATCTTTATACCCACGCAGTACAGAGGAAAAAGTAGTTTAATTCGACATTAGTTTATTACTGTGAGCTTAGAGAGCATTTCTATAGACCCACAATTGACCGAGTACGCCATTCATACGATAAATGCTTTATATTTTTTCTCAATTACGAAAAACTGAGGTTTTATTGTTGTAGAACATTCGGGAACCAGCTTTTCGATGCTTTGTGTACTCGAATTAACTACGTTCTAATTAATTGTCCTGAATTATTTTGTACACGAAATAGCTCAGAATTTCGTTCATTACAATTATAAAGGATAAATCATTTTCTGAATTTTATTAAGTGTTATAATTAAAGACTATTCTTATTAATTTGTGAGTTGAAAGTTTAGCGTTTTGTCCTAATTTAAAAGATAAACACAGTGTTATTGGTTCTGCGTAAACCGAAAAACAATCCAAACTTTACTTTCCTTACATATTACACTAATTAAAACATAAATATCTAATCTATTCGTGTTTTCATTAACATATTATAATTACACCTCATTAAAAAATCCTGTTATACTATTTCAAACAAGCAGTACAAATTTAATTTCCAAATGTACCTGCAGTAAATTCCCTTAAATCCACACTCGAAAGGTTCTTATCAATGTATCGCAAGATAACATAAGTCACGTCTACCTCCAAATTGTTCCAGCTTTTTGATTTATAATTCCGTACACGACATTGTTCTTGTAGTAATATCCGACTAAGGTCTCGGAGTTGACATGTTTATCTACTGAGGAAATAATGTTTTATTGTGGTCGGTAAAGTGAAATTTGTGAGTATTTCGCTGTACTGTGTTGGGGAGGTCATTGATCTATGAAGCGCTTTATATAGGCTGTTTCTTTTTTCCTTTCTTTGTTATGTACCCTTTGTTGTTTTGATATATTTATCAAAAAACCTCACATTGCTAAAAACTTAAAAATAGAACATTACATTAGACATATATTTCGTGTTTTATATAGAAGCTCTATGATATTTTCAATAAACATATGTATGCCTATGATTTTACACCTAAAACATCTTTTTTATAAGATAATAAGTTTTATTCTCACTATTCACTTGTTTTATCTTCTCACCACACTGACCTTCATACAAAGCATACAGCTTAGAACAAATCTAAATCCATCCCAAGATTTAAAACCCGGTTACAATGCAAGAGATATAAGATACTGCCAGTGAGGCCATAAATGTTCTTTACAATGTGGCGATAAAAAGAGCATGATCCGTTTTACTGTGTGTTTATGATGTGATCCAATAACACGATGTGGAAATGCTCCTGACACTCGAAGAGATTACGTGAGTCTATATGCCTTTTAAACTTGGCAGGGTTATACATGTTCAATAAGAACTAGATGACTGAGTATCTATACTAATATTGTAAACCTGAAGAGTTTGTTTATTTGTTTGAACGCGCTAATCTCAGAAACTACTGGTCCGATTTGAAAAATTATTTCGGTGTTAGGATAGCCCATTCATCCAGGAAGGTTATAGGCAATATATAGCTAGTTTAGTAATATAATTCAAATTCAAATTCAAATTCGTTTATTCAATCACACTTAACCTAGCCTTAGAGCTAAATACATTAGGTGTTGTACATTTGTTTAATGATAGGTATATATCAATCAACGGTTCGAGACTGGCATCTTTGCTAGGTTACCGAGAAGGTAACCTGTATTAAAGATAACAGTTCCTTCCCCATATAATTTATATAATATTAAAAAACATCTCAAGGTGGTCATCACAACTAAGTCAACGAAATTGATTTTTAAGTTCGGACATAAAGAATATAAAAAGAAATTAACTAATAGGTATCTTAATTACTTATGAACATGAAAGGAGTCGAGTGATTATGTGTGGGCATAAGTTGGTGTATGTGCGTGTGTGTATTGGGTATGTTTGTGTCTGCGTATGTGTAAGTGAATGTGTGTGTGTGTGTGTGTATGTGTGTGTGTGTTTGAGTGGATGTAGATGTGTATGCATATAAAAGAATGTATAATATGAATGTAAAACTTTCATTATGTCATTGTACAAATTAAATTTTCGGTCTCCTGATAACTAAGGTTTAGCAGCCAATTAGTGACTTGCGTTTTGCAAGTACCGTAGGGGAGTTTATAAATAGGTAATATTTTATTAATTTTGTTGTATAATGAAGGGGCCAGAAAACAATTAAATCTTTTGGAGTGTACGAAATTACATTTATCAACTTCGCAAATTCTATCCTTACGTCTTTTCATAATATTTTGAAATGGAGTCACAGAATGTTGAGAAAGAACAGTATGTAATATAAAAAGTTGCCTTACAGTCAATACTTTAAGGCTCTTGTACAGGTCAGCTGTCGGAAATCTGTATTTTTTAAAAGTACCAACTTTTAAAATAGCTCTCTGAGCTCTTTCAAGCTTCAGGAGATGAGTCTTAGGCGCACCACCCCAAGATGATATACAGTAACATAAAACCGATTGGCATAGCGAATAGTAGACCTGTCTCAAAATTTGACCGTCAGCAATATGGCGAAGAGTTTTAAAGATATAGATCAATTTTCTGATTCTATTTTGAAGTTGTTCTATATGTAAAGAAAAGGAAAGATTGCAGTCAAGAGTTATACCCAGATATTTAGTGCTAGATTGTCGAGTGAGTCTGGGGCAATTGCAGTGCTGATCAAACGGTTTGTTGCAAGTGTGAGCGTATAGACATAAAGTTAGGGGGGGTTGAGATGTTTGCCGAAGAGAAAAAGCCAAGTAATTAGTTTTATCGGTGTTCAAGGTCAAGAGATTTTTAGCTAGCCATGTTGACACTATATTAAACCCACCCTGTGCTTTGCGAAAAACCTCTGGCCATGAGTCGCCTATAAAAGTTAGGGCTGTGTCATCGGCGAAGGCAGATATTTTACCATCCTGGAGATCCAATTGGCAAAGGTCATTTAAGTATACCAAAAACAGGGTCGGACCGATCACACTGCCTTGCGGGACTCCGAGTGATATTGGAAGTTCATCGCTTACGATATTATTAATTTTAACACACTGTGTTCTATGACTTAAATAGTTTTCAAAAATCGAAAGTGAATGTCCTCTAACGCCTATTTTTTCAAGCTTTTGTAAAAGCAGGGGAGTGGCAACTGTGTCGAACGCCTTGGCAAGGTCCAAAAAGATAGTGATGACTTTTTTTTTTATGATCTAAATTCTTAATAATGTAATTGGTAATGTCTAATACTGCTTTCGAAGTGGACATATTGCGTCTAAAGCCGTACTGATTTGGAGATAATAGATTTTTATGTTCTAGGAAATTGATCAACTGCTTATTTATTATTCGTTCCAATATTTTAGACATTACAGGCAAGACGGCTATTGGACGATAATTGGCGACACAGTTACCACTGCCGCTTTTGAAGATGGGGTGAATAATAGATTTTTTTAAATAAGTAGGGAATGATCCAGAGTTTATACAAAGATTAAAAATATGTGTTAGGATAGGTATTAATTGAACTTTATGCCTCTTGAGCAAACCAGTTGAAATTTTATCCCACCCCACTGCGCAGTCTGATCTTAAAGACGTCAAAATTGATTCCACCTCACTGTGGTCTGTTGGAAGAATTACGAAAGATGTGCAGGGAGATGAACCGGTGCTATTGATATGTGTTTCCGAGATAAAACTAGGTGATTTAATTTTACTAGCAAGATTCACACCAACGTTAACGAAGAATTCATTCACTTCATTTACTGATAGCTGTGGAGACGAAGACAATTGCAACAAATCGTTAGAAGTCGTTTTTTGTTGTACACAGTTCGTAACCCTCCTTATAATCTGCCAGATACGCCTGCTATCAGAACCAGCATCGCTAAGTTCTTTCTTTTCGAAATTTCTCTTAACTTTTTTTAATAATTTGTTACAGAAGTTCCTGTATCTTTTGTACGTCAATTTTAAAATATCATTTTTGGGATTAGATCTAACGTTTTTGTGTAGCAAATCGCGGTTTTTAATACACTTTAGGAGCCCAGGGGTCATCCATGGTTTGATTAATTGTTTACGCCTAGACACAGTTACAATGGACGAATTAATTTTAATAAAGCTCATAATCAAGTCTATAAAAATTTTTGTAGCCTGTTCAGCGTCGGTTAGTTGTATAATGTGTTGAAAATTATAACTTTTTATATCTTGATCGAGTTGTTCGTAATTAATTTTATTGAAAACATTACTATGTCTAGTCTTTGAGAAGCTACCAGTATGTTTAAGACACAATAATATACTGTTATGATCTGTAACGGTTGAATCAAGGGTTAGGGTTAGGGCTTCATAATTAGATTTGAGCATTACGTGGTCTAAACAACTTAAGTCACGCGTGGGCAGATTATGGGCAGGTAGTAAACCATGGTAGGCTAATAGGTTCAGATAATCAGAGGCTTGAGAGTCAAGTGGCGTGCAAGCAATATCTATATTTATATCACCAATAATTGCAATGGTTTTTGTTGTTGATAGTGAATTTAGTACAGAGTCTAAAGATGCCAAAAAATTCGTCGTACTTATAAAAGATGGGGAACGGTAAATACAGACGATTGCTGTGTCGTTATCTAGTTTTAAGACCAAACATGAGCCATCCAGAAAGTCGATTTCGGATACAGAATGATTCAGATTATCTTTAATATAAATGACAATGCCATCATTTTGATTTTTGTTATTTTGTGTGTGAAACATAAAGTAATGGTCTATTTTGGGTATAAGGTTATTACTTTTGAGCCAACATTCGGTTAAAACTAAAACATCAAGGTCTATGTTTATCATTTGCAATAAAACTGAAAAACTATTAAAATTACAATTAATTGATCTAATGTTTTGAGTTATTATTTTAAGATACTTATCCGGGTATTTTATCATTTTATTACAGTCAGTGGGGCCGCATCTTTGGCTTGTAGACACATAAAATCTATCTATGTTATCATGTAAATCAAAAATATTATCGAATTATAATGTTATAGATTTGTGTCACATCAATGTTCAAAAATGATTGTACAGTTATTTTTTCACTATGGAGGTATATGCAAAATAAATATGCTGTGTTAGAAGATAACGAATTGCGTGAATCAGTACTTTTAACAAAGACTTTGAAAGTAATAGGTTGAACGGTGTAGTTATTGTGAATATGATGATTATGGTATTTGTGGTAGTATGATGTGTGTGAAATTGTTATATTGGAAAAATTCCGTTTCATGTTCGTTAGTGTAAAATTATTGAGAAAAATGACAAAACATAATAAAAGTAAAGTATAAACTTGGCTCACAAAAGCCATTAAAACTAAAAGGTAAATGAGAAATGATAACTTTAACATATTTGTGCAAATTACAAAAAACAATGTAATAATATAAATCTGTTGGAGGTTTTTATGTTTATTAATTGTTAGTGAACTTAGTCATATTTTCAATGCATTAAATTGTTCAAGTTGCGATAAGGATTTTATGACCGTTGATGCTTCTCCATCTGCCCGCTTGACTAAGACCTTGCCGTCCACTATCCAGCAGTACTTGATTTTATTAGTTTTCTTTAATTCCCGAGCATGATAAAAAAGTTTCCTTGCGTTTGCAGTTAAATTTTCAGTAATAAATATAGGTTCGGAGCTCGAAAATCCAGCGTGTGTCAAGTTTAATTTGTTCGTTGGATGATTAATATTATACGTTTTCAATGTACTGAATATTAGATGTTTTACGTGTAAGTCCGATAATTGAATTATTATAGGTTTCTTGGTATTGGGTTTGCCCGGAATACGGTATATATCGCGAATGTTAGATGGTTGCAAGTCAATATTGAGGCTTTTAAAAATATTAGAAACATATGCCAGTAAGTCCTGTTTTGATTCTTTATCTTTTTTGGGTATATTTTTAACTTCGATGGTTGTAAGTTTTGAGCAACGTTGGAGTTCATCAACTTGTTGCTGCAAGGCCAAGATCGTTTCTTGATTCGTTTTACAGTGTTCTTCTAGTGACTTTATCTTAATTTCCATCTCGTCTTGTTGTTCACTCCGAAACGCTATATTTTTTTCAATATTTAATAATGTATTTTCGATTTTGTCATAATTAATCTTGAAACTTGACAGCATCTGTCGTATTTCCTCCTTGAATTCATCAAAGTCCGCTCTGGTTATATCTTCTAAACGACGTTTCATACGCTGATTTACAAACGAAGACGGTGGCGGTGTTGTATCTCGGTTTAAAATGTTTAGCGCCGAGTCCGAGCCCGACTTCGTAGGCGAACGAATCATGATATTAGTAGGTAATCACTGTGTGCACGGTAATGTTGGTGGCTTGTGTGCGTAGGTATTACTCACGAACACGATGAGGAATATTTATTTTTGCGAAATCCAAGCGAGCGGTGTCACACGTCTATACTCGAGCGCGGTCCGGCGAGGAAGGGGAATTAATTTAATTGTATATTCTAAATAAAGACGTAGAATATATTGAAGGTTTAAATTAGTTTTGTAACTCTACAAAACATAATTGGTTGAGAAAATTTTGAGCTTAATCCTATCCAGCTTAGGGGAATTGTTTTTTAATTATGTGTACATTTACATTTCCAATGAATGTATAAATAAATTAAGCTTGGTATTTGTAGAATAAAATATGTAGTTTAATCTACTGATTCATAGTTATGTTCCTAATATCATACAATTGCAGATAGGTATACATTTCTTACAATCAATGAAATATGTAAATCGTCTAATACTTTTATTAATAAGATAACTACGAACTATTATAGATATTTAAAACGAATTAAACTGTAGAATTGAAACGTTTTTAATCAGCAACTCGGATAGAAAGCGCTGAATCTTAAATTCAGTTTTACACCAAAAAGTTTTCATTTAAATCCAAACTAAAATATTCCAACACAGAATCTAGAATAATTATCAAACACGAAATGTAATACATTAAAACAAAAGGTTGAAATAACTCGAAGACAGCGAAATCTTGTACAAAAGACCAACGGGGTTACCATCTTATAGCAGTATTATTTCCAGGGTGGGAAAGTGATGGCGCTAGACGAGCTATACAGGGTGTAATCGTTAAGTGTGCACAAGCGATTATTCCGTAACTATTGCAGATATCAAAAAATTTTAAACTGATATCGAAAGTACTTAACCTAATGAGTAAAATGGCCATAATAAATTTTTAAAAATAAAACGAGAAATATCCAAAAATGTTACATTAAACGCTCTAAAATTTATTATGGCCATTTTACTCATTAGGTTAAGTACTTTCGATATAAGTTTAAAGTTTTTTGTTATCTGTAATAGTTACGGAAAAATCGCCTGTGCACACTTAACGATTACACCCTGTATAGCGCTGTCACTTTTCCACACTGGGAATAAAGCTGCTGTAAGACCGAGATACGGGGCAAGTCTTAATAGCGCAGTGGGCAATTGTAGATACGTCTGGGATAAACGATTTAGTGAAATATAAATGGAGACTGAATTTCTTGTATTTTTCTAGCAATTAGCTTTAGGAGCACTTTGCATATCGTCACATTTGTAATTATTATTCAATTATATGAACCAATAGCACAAGCAATGGATAATTATAGGAAGAATTGAGAAAGAAAGAAGACAATTTTATATTTTGAATAAAAAAAATATCAAGCATAAAAATCGATTGTGTTGAAAATCGATTTGTAATATTATATCTGCACTTTTGAAAACCTCTACAAATCCAAGACTTTTTTGTCGTGTTTTTATTTGAATTCATTCTGCTCAAATCCCATTCCTTAAACACCACGAAAACTTTTAGACGATCGATCAATATGAAAAAATATCTACTTTCCCGATTTATTCATTGTTCAATGTTCCAGAAATATTCTATGTTATTGAAAGTGTTTTTGTCGGTAAACATTGTCTTTATTCTGTAAGAAGAAATAACATTCATATTTGTTTTACAAAAGCTAGTACAAATCAAATAAAGAACATGGAAAATAATGTATTGCTCTGATCTCCAGAACAATGTAATTGATTTAGTAATTGTTGAAACTTGATCAATATTTTATTCCCAGGGGTATTACGATACAAAAAATAGTATAGAAGAGGATAAAATATGTACCTTTTTAATAAACGAAAAATATAAATCAGTGTATCAGTAAAAATCTGAAGATAAATTCATCATCATATTTATTCCTATACCGGGAATACAGGCTCTTAATAACAAATTCTTTGATATAATCCTACCATATTCAATGACAAAATGAACCCTCAAGTGTACACCGCACTTCTTTGTCTTTTCCATAGCCGGGTAATAACGGTCATACAACATAACCCACATTGTGACCTACAAGATGAAACTTAAATTTATAGCGCGCGGTACGTGAGCCCCGACTTTGGGATTTTCTCCCTCGGGAGACGGGTACTTTCTCCGAAAACACTGTAACATAATGTTGGATAATTTATATTTACGTTCGCGTTTACAGGTTAGGATGTTTCGTGAAATATTTTTCGACCTTGTACCTACACGCTTAAGTGAAACTCGAGTTTATCTGTTTTTGAATTGCTTTTGTGACGTAATTAGATTTTCTGTTTTAGTTTTTGTTTGTCTTGTTTGTTTTAATGTTTTCTGTATGATTTGGGACGTAGTTTGATAATAACCTCCTTTTTTATAAACATTTTATAATATTTTGACTTCTGACCTCGGTTCTACCATTACAACCGTGTCTTTGAGTTCATAAGGTTTGATTTTTAATTTGCGGAAAGTATTTTATGGCAAATTGCGCACTTTCTTTGTAATTCAGTTACACCGTATATTCTACAGAAATCCAATCAAAAATAAGTAAAAAGTCAACTTATCTAGCAGATCTTTTTACCTCAGTCACAAAAGAAATCCTTAAAGTTAGGTTGGATTGTAGAAAAATTTTAATGAGACTCATAATTTTTACAACTCTTACAATTACGCGATCTTTAAGACCTGAACGCTCTTCTGATAGAAAATTCTGAGTAAGCTCTTTTTATTAATATTTTATAGCACAATTAATATTACGCCAGAAATTTACACTTTACTAAGGGCTGATTTTTCAATCCTTGGTTAAAACTTATTCGTCGAATAATGTATAAAACTACCATTTTAAAAACGTATTATAATTGCCCGTATTTGACAGTTTACGTGACATTTTAATATTATCGTGTAATACTTTATTGGACGGATAAGTTTTATCCAAGAAGCTTATATCTAATACACTGGAGATTTCGGTATGAGCATTAACGTGTAACAACAAAATATTGCCCAGTTGTTGTTTTTTATCACTTTCACACCTAACTTGGTATTGCCACTGTTAATACGAAGTTTTCCCAAGGCTACTATGTATGCTGTAATATTCTGTGCAAAAGGTTAGTTTTTGTACATGAGTTTGTTGATAAATTGCCAACAACGTCATTCAGAAGCATTGTTGGATGAGACAATTATTATTTATGCTAAATAAAATAAGTATCTGAACCAATTATTAAAAAGCGATACTCCCTGATTATGGGTAGTCACCATAATAAAATTGTAGCAACTCTCACTTTGTCAATATGGCATGTGTGTCAAAAAAATTGCGTCGCTTCGAATATTTAAGTTTATATTGTTGCTTATTTAATAAATATTTTCCGAATATAAAGAATGCATTGTATTGTGCAAAATTGCAGAAGTGTTTGGACACCAAATTCTGGCATAGAATTTCACAGGCAAGTGTATATTTACGTTATTTACAATATTCCTCAATACTCCTGCCAGTGGCGGATTTATCAGCAGGCTGAGTAGGCTGGAGCCTAGGGCGGCAAATTTTAAGGGGCGGCAAATTTAGTTCATAAATTTATTATTTCGGTTTACAAATTTAAGAAAAAAAATTATACACACACATAATACGAATTTCGAAAATTGGAGAGAAATTAAAATATTTAACAAAAATCGAAATATTCTCATATACAGTGCTAATTAATAAATATTTCAACCAATCTCTGCATGAACAATTCCTAAACGCTTTACTAATTATACATTAATGATTATGAACTTTTAGAATATCGCGATTCAATATTATAATCGAAATTTAGTAATTTTTACATATTATATTCTTCACTGATAACTGCTATAATTTTTTCTCCGTGTACCTAATAATTATGAGATCTGCTTACCCAATTCAATCGATATAATATCGATGGTCTAATAAAAATACTGACCAAAATTGACTAATTTTTATTAAATAAAAAACTAGTTCAATATCTTATAGAGATCATATTAATCAAATAACTGATAGTTGAACGACTGTGACTTGACAAAAAAAAAATTCCCTCCACAAAATATGAAGTGAGACAATTTGCTCATTAGAAAATTGATACATTTTAATAGTTAATTATTTTATTGGCAGTAAGAAAAAGTTTGGAAAATCCATCCGTACACGAATTATTTAAATTAAATGTTTACATCAGTAGATTTGATAACTTTTTTGCAAAGCCAACTTTTTCAGAAAATGCCAATCGGAATGAATTAATTATAATAAGATAAAACAATACTCAGCTGCAATTTTTTATTCAACGGCTTCTCTCCAGTTATACCAGTATATTAAAAAAAATTGAAGTGAAAAAATTATTTTTTCGAAAGTTATCGTGTTTACTGTGAACACGATCATCCAAAATCTATACGATATGGCATTAAAATTATTGCTTGTGAAACAACTGCGCGATGCAGCTCGGTCAGTGTGGACGTGGCTTGGCCCAGGAAAATAACGTGCTGTCATTTTCAGACATCACACGCTAATTTCAAGAAGCCTAATGACGAACGTATGATGGCAAAAGAAGGGTTAGATTGACAAAGAAATGAGTTAAAATAGCAATAAACATAATGAAAAAAGGGTACATGAAAGACGAAGAAATGGTAAATTGCCTATTTATGTATCAAATTGGCATCACACTAACAACGGTCGAACTGTCCCAAACTTGGTACAATATTAGCCTTTGTACGATCTCAGCTGAGCGCTAATCCGCGTACCCCTCCGTTAACATCTCCTAAACTTAGACTGTGCTGGATTATTATCTTTGCTAAGTTCCTAAGCTTGTTATCTTCACTAACTGTTGTATTAGCGTCAATAGTGTGTTCTATACTTAAACTACGTGTAACATTTAACGGACCGTTTTACAAATTGACGGTAACTTCTTGCTTGTTTGGATTATATGAATTTTCGACGATATGGGAAGTAATTTAAGAATTTGAACGGGGGTTAGATAAATTTCGTTTTTGTAAATAGCAGTAGTGATTATGGCTTAATTGTTTAAACTTATCATGTATTTTTTATTATTTACAGATTATGCCACGCAATTTCGTCTACTTCTACTTAGTAGTGTTATAGAATACTAGCTGAGGTTTTCCCGCAGTGCTCCACTCCTGTTGGTCTTAGCGAGATGATATATAGCCTTTCTCGATAAATGGGCTATCTATCACCAAAAGAATTTTTCAAATCGGACCAGTAGTTTCAAGGATTAGCGCGTTCAAACAAAAAAAACAAACTCAGCTTCAATACTTCAACTTTAGCTTTATAATATTAATATAGATATATTTTATCCATAAAATGTATAAACATACAAATAAAATGCTGTAATAGTAGACACTTTAAAAGACCACAGATCTAAAAGTTTAATTGAAGTACATAGAGAAATACTGTAATCTCTTAAATGTACGCGTTTCTGTTTGTGCCTCCCAATTCCGATCAAGAGCACTCAGATATGCAGAGCTATCGATAAACAGATGCATTTTTTATTTCAATGCTTTTAGAGACGATTTGTTAAACGGCTACTTGTGAGATTATTTATTTAAAGCTGTATTTTATTTTGTTGCAAGTTGTAAATATTAATGCGAATGTAATAAATTATTATGCTGATATCTATATTATGATAAATTTATTTAGATAAAAAATTTAAAAAGCATTATTTTATCATAATTAATTTTGACTTAGATACACGTAGATCAGACTACTAGGCATATAAAATGTATTAATCTTCTCTGTAGCAGGATTGAGATTGCATGGAACATGCCTAATATTCTATTCACCTAGCCACGGATATCGAAGCCGGGCTACCTGACCTCACTTTACGATCACACATTAACCTCTGTACCAGGGAGAGAGTATTCTAATTCTCGTCGGTATACTGTATTGTTGGTATACTGTATCGTCGGTATACTGTATCATCGGTATACTGTATTGTTGGTATACTGTATCGTCGGTATAATGTATCGTCGGTATGCTGTATCGTCGGTATACTGTATCGTCGGTATACTGTATCGTCGGTATACTGTATCGTCGGTATACTGTATCGTCGGTATACTGTATCGTCGGTATACTGTATCGTCGGTATACTGTATCGTCGGTAAGGGTAATGTATAGACCTGGCTATAAAGAAGTGTACCTCTCCATTGCTAGCGTGACCCAATTATTTCTGGTTTGACCCCGATCCTCCATTCGAAGTCGCAATACTTGCTTACTTTAGATACATGTCGTTGACAAGCAACTCCTTTAGCGGTAAACTTATTTTTAACACGCCTATATTAGCTTCACCCGTATGTCTGTATGTAATTGACTTTGTACTCATATCAAGAGGGTCGGTGACAATATAATAATTAAATCTTTTAAAACGTATTTTTAACCTATGTTTACTATTTATCTATGTGATATCTCATCTATATATTTTGATCTGTGGGAATACTCTTGTAAATGTTGATTTATTCGGTATTAAGATCGGTATATTTTGTATTCTAGCATAGTCTCTATTTTCTTAGAATAAAATTAGAGTCTGAAAAAATATTATCTAGCGTTTCTAAGATTTTTTTGTGCTATTGATAATATAAATTGGAAGAAAGATGTGAGGGCTATCAATATCAATATTTTTATTGACATAGGAAAATAATTAAGCAATCAAATTCTCTTTCACATTTCGACTAAGAATTAAGAATACTGTTAATTAAGTTTCTAGTATTACCTATTGTGGGTATAGTAATGGAATAAGTAATGTGTTTTGTTTAATTTATTCCTATTTTTACTTTTGTTACACTTACTTTATGAATAAATTGAAAAATTGAAGTAAAAATCCAATACAAAATTAACAATATAAAAGTAGCAACCCTAAACGCTGACCTGATATGAAAAAGCTTAAAGAAACACTAGTTTCGTTTGTGAAAGTCCGCTCATTCATAAATAATATCTTCTGATAGCAAAAACCATCAAGTTAACTCGGATTTTATTCGAAAAACTATTATAACATTTTGATATGATTTAATAAATAGTTTCCGACGCTCGGCTTATATCGTTACGGTATTAAAACAGTTTTTCTCTGCTCACGACCTAATTTCGAAGGCTTATGCTTCTACCATTTATTTTCTATTTTATTAATTGAAAGAGGATACCGAAAGCACTCGGTTTATATCTGATATTTATTTATTTTGAAAAGTATGTCATCGCAGGCCTACCTAGTTATTCAATGCCATTTCATATATTATTTTAAACTTTATGCAATTTGCTACGTATTTTATATGTTTAATGTAGCATTTAGTATAATCTCAGTATCTTGCACTTTGTTTGTAAATAATTTAGTTAATTGCAGTGCTTTATAACATTATTGTGTACATACAATATAAGTATTCTTCTGAATATGGAGAACAGACTATGAATTTGTAAATCTTCAACACACATGCACATTGTTGATAAATTTTTAAAGAATAGAAAAAAAAGGCCAAGAGGCTTTATTCTGAATTTTTTTTTGTATTATTTAAAAAATTCTCATTTATAAAGCATTTGAATGCAATAAAACTAAAATATCACAACACCATACATTATTACCATCCTTACTTTTTAACGTTATTGAAACAAAAGCATACGTCCGCGTCATCTTGCAATAAAGGAACGGCACATTTTAAGATACGAAACTCAATTGCTCCACAATCGTAGAATTGTGCAGTCGAAGACAGTTGTGAGATACATGTCGTCATTTTAAATTCAATGCGAATCGAACAATCTAGAACCGTGGCTGACATGATGTGGAAGTGAAATGAATAACAAAAATGGGTAAATCGTGTGCTTTATTGTACATTATTATCAAAATATTATATTATGGTAAACCATTGTTAAACTATGAACTATAAAATTGTCCTCTAAAGAAAACATGTTAGGTAAAAAGTAATGCTCAGATTAGGTTTAGATGCTGATTGCAATATTCACAGGTATTGAACCGTTCCCATCTCGATTCTACAAGGACGGTCAATACTCAATACGATATAAAAAACAACATCTAACAGCATATCTATATTCGTAACACAATCAAACAGTAATCTCACAACTACAAACTGCTGATTGGAATGTCTTCAGAATGATTCCGTGTAAGTTTCGTAGTTCCCGAGCAAATATAGTACATTCATTATTCGTTTCAGTAAAAGTAATTCGAAGTTAGGCATTCGTTGGAGTTGTCTCGTGAATGCGATTCTGAAGGAGTGTAGTTTGGATTGTAGTTTGTTGTTGATGTAATATGAGGTGTGTTGAGTATAGTGATTGAAATGTTGAGTTCAGTATTGATATGTTGAGTTCAGTAAGACAATTATTGGTTGTTGGACATTGTAATCATATTTTCTTCAATTGTTAGTTAAAAATTTACTTCTTTTTATTAGCCACAGTCATCATATAGCAGGAACTGCTGAATGTCAAGATGAGGTAGATAAAGGAGTCATTTATTTATTAACTAGCTTACCGCCCGTGGCTTCGCCCGCTTTGTCTAAAACCTAATAAATTATATACTAAAACCTTCCTCTTGAATCACTCTATCTATTAAAAAAACCGCATCAAAGTCAGTTGCGTAGTTTTAAAGATTTAAGCATATACAAAGGGACATAGGGACAGAGAAAGCGACTTTGTTTTATACTATGTAGTGATTAGTTCTGTTTTACCTACATTCGCAAGTACCTAATATCTTAATACATCAGCATTTCAACATACAACTTACGTTTTAAAAATAACCAATAATCATAGATAGAAAAGAGACTATTTGCAAATATTCATTTTATTAAAAAAAAACGTAACCATTTTCGTCGACGTTTCAAATGATAAATAAAAAACAATACCCACACATTTGCTCGAACCCAATTCCATTCTGAAAGGATGATACAGAATTAAGTTGTCGCTTACAAAATTTGAACATAAATGTATGGCTTAAAGAATTTTTGTGGAGTAAATTATGCGGGTTGTATATACCTCAAGCGGAAATCCAATCGTATTGGACGATTCAATTTGTGTCCTATGGAGAATTTATTGATAAACAGCTTGGCGAGGTATTATCTGTCTATTAATAGATATCAATACGCAGTGGGATACCTTCTTCTATACAAGGAAGGTTATATATCTTAGTTTCTCTCTAAATATTAGGAGGACAAATTATTGTAGGTATATCAATGCAGATTTGTATAATTTTGACGACACAGGACAAACAACTTGAGAAATTGTATAGCTTGTATAGATAGGCAATCTGCATTTTGCATTTTAAGTTATGATTCGATGATAATTGTAAGGTTTTATAAAATCAAATTAATTATTGCTAGGTATTTTTTTTAATTTATTACATTTATGGTGTTCGCAAATTTTCCTAACTTATAAATATGTGAATCGAATTAAGAACCTCTTTGAAAATCGGTTATTATACAAAGCACTTGAATTTTTCTTGAAAATTTTATCTGTTTCTTTAAAACTGCGAGAGAAATAAGTAATAAGATTTTAATTAAAGTTAGCAGTTTTATACTGGGAAAGTTCTTAAAGAAAATTGCACTTTGTTGCAAGTTGCTCCATAAAAATTGGTACTCTTAAATGTTTCAAAGGAATCGTTAAATAAATAGGATATTTTACATATTTTAACTAAGATTTGAGACACTATAGTAAGATTAAAACACGATGTTCACTTTTATATTTAAAAAGTTCTTTATAAACATTGGGTATAAAGGTCACACATTGATCAAAGAATCTTTTGGCTTGATACAAATAATGATACAAATAATTTCTGTAATAGCAAGTAATAGCAGTCTATTTACAATACATATTATGTTACAGCAAGTACATATCTATTTCTCACATGTGTGCGTGTAAATATAACTATATATATTATGTAAACAACTCTCAAGAAACTTTATTTATTCTTAACTCCCAACATGTTAAGGCTGGTGTCCGTAATGACACTTACAATGGACTTGCTTACACCGTACTCTTGTTGTCAACTCTCCCGTATAGTGCAAAAACTTTAATAGAATTATAAATATATGGAATATTATGTTTCTCTTTGTTAAATAAGTTGATTTTCAAAGTAACTAAATAAAAAAATTACCAGTTTGTTAAATGATAAAGTAAACCTTCATAAAACCTTGTTGAAAATGCTAGAAAAAAATTGTGTTTGAGTTAAGGCTGTAGATAGTGAACTAACTTCTACATTGAGCTTTTAAACTATATAATGTGTTATACCTATACACATTTATCTGATGCTTTTTAAACTAAATATCAAAAGATGGAGAAAGCTTATTATGATTAATATATTGGTCATATTATATTTACTCGCATTTTTATGACGATAGCAAACGTACCCGACGTAATGATGTAATCTGAAATCGAAAGGATATTTAAGATCCAGAAAGGTAAGGGATATGAGTTAACCTTCTGCGACTGAGGTGAAATTTTTGTAAACATTCGACTGACGTGTAGTCTCTTGGACGTAATGTTCAGATGCATTTTTTTTCAATACTAGTAATATTTATTAATATTTTATATTTTTTTGTTATTGTTGGGTCTTATAATTATTTAAAAATTAATTGTATATTTAGGAAGTAAAAGAAATGATAGAAGTATAATTATTTTTATTGAGATAAAGTTTTTTCAAAGAAATCAACATTCACGTACTTAAAAATTATTTAAATTTTTTAATTGGAAATTAACTAAAATCTAATAACATCAATCATTTAAGGTTTATATTTAACAACTAACAACAAAAACATAACGATATCATACGGTTAGTTTAGGCACAATTCAGTCTCAAAGTTGACCTTATTTTAATAATTAAAATTGACAATCCTTGCAAAGCGGAGCAGAACACTGCAGGCAAATTGGCTTAATGCATGCACAGCAGTGGTATCTAGTTTGTCTCTTCAGCTTACTAGGGCATATGCTGCACAACTTTCTTCCTGATGGTCCTGGAGCTTGAGCCACGGGCGGACGAGGGGGTAAATCTTTACCCAAAACTCTTGTGATTGTTAGACGGAGTTCTCTTGGTAATCTTTCGTTGTATACGCGCTCTTTCAAGCTGGGAAGAACTAACTCTCTCGCTTAATATAATAAGAAATCGCCTCTTCTTTATTTTGCACCTGGACATGTTTGATATAAGACAAATGAATTAATTCCAGCAAGATCTAAAATCCGGTAAAATATTGAATTAGCATCTCATACACTTATAGCGACAGCTATATTTTCTTGAATAGCTATATTTTCTTCTTGCTGTTCTTGGTTTTGATTTCTATCCCCTGTGATTTCATTTTCCTCCTGCTAATCAGGGTCTGCCACCGAGCCATCATCAAAATCACTGAACTCATTTTCTTCCTCCAATTCTTCAAGCCAGGCTCCAATCTGTTCGTCATTATCCTTATATTTTCCTCTACAGTCCCGTTTAGATGCTACACCGGTTTTCTTTTGTTGTGACATCTAAAAAAACCAAAGAAAACATAATGTGAATAAACGTTTATGAGATCACGTCTGAGAGACACTAAGGAAGTTTTAATTCCTTACTGAGATAACGACTCGCAGACACTATGAGGTTTAAACTATATTAGTGAGGTGACGTCTGTCAGAATCAGGTTTTATTGCTGTACTTACGTCTGTGAGACACCGACCGCTCGTATCTCCACACGTGCACACGGTGCGTGCGCTTGCACCCCACTGACCGCCGCCACGAGCAGTTCCAGGAAGGTACTGAGCGAGACAGCACTTCATCACGCGATATTGCGAGCTGGCAACGTTTTTTATGTTTGGCGGTGTCTGATAGACTACCACGTCAGTCGCAGAAGGTTAAGCCTTCGCTTATCATCGATACGTTAACATACTTTCAATATATGAGTAAGAATTATATTATGAAAAAATGAATATCCTTCCTTATAAAAGAGTAGGTATACATAAATACATTTGCTTAGTACATTATTCCAAATTGTTAACATTAATCTTTAGTGTAAATTGAATCCAGGACTTTATTAATTGTACCCTTAATTAATAGCCGAACTCTCAAATAACTTACTTAAACACATCACCAATATAAATTTACCTTAACATGGTAAAATAAAATAAACATTCATGTTTGAACAAAAGATTCACAGTATATTAAAAGAAAAGAAAATTGTTCGTATAATTTTTTCTCCGTTCAATAAATCAAATATCTTTCGTACAAAATACTGAAGTATTGAACGATCTCTGGAAGTTTGTGCTCGAATGTTCTCGAACTAATAATAATACTTAGTTTAATCTTGTCTTGCGGTTAATGTTGAGGTCATACTCAATAAATACTATGTATATTGGACTAAAGGTTGCCTGGAAGAGATCGCTGCTTTAGCGATAAGGCCGCCTTTTTGTACGTGTTTGTTTGTATGTGTTTTTTTCGTATTGTTTCCTTGTTTTTGGTGCAAATAAAGTATTTTCATTCATTCATTCATTCATTCATTCATTCATTCATTCATTCATTCATATATTGATTTCTGTCATCAAGGTTTTAATATAACAATTAATGCTTTTCAGTAATTTATATTAAATTATTTCGTATACAGGGTGTCTCACTGTTGGTATACTAGCAAAAAATTTTGTGACGTAATTTTGTTGTTTAAGTATTTTTTACGTGATCAGTGTATGCAAAACTACAAGTCCCTTCGCGCTTATATACTAAGCGCGAAGGGACTTGTAGTTTTGCATAAGTAATATAGTGGGACACCCTGTATATTATGATCGAGTCTTGTATGGGCCTATGTGTATATTTAAAGAAAATGAATCTTTTACATTTATCCTATATTGAACTTGTTATAATTTTTTATAAGTAAATTGCATGCAAGTTTAGTTGTAGATATCCACACTAATATTATAAATGCGAAAGTAACTCTGTCTGTCTGTCTGTTACTCAATCACGCCTAAACTACTGAACCAATTTTCATGAAATTTGGTATGGAGATATTTTGATACCCGAGAAAGGACATAGGCTACTTTTTATCCCGGGAAAATGACGCAATCCCGGAAATCCCACGGGAACGGGAACTATGCGGGTTTTTCTTTGACTGCGCGGGCGAAGCCGCGGACGCGGAAACCTAGTAGTAAATATTTGGTTCTATAATGACGCACATCAGACGTGTATCAGCAACACTCATCCGTTTAAACACTAATTTATTTTTATACTTGTACAAAAATGTGACCACACATCACACCGAACACAAACATAAGTCGCAAATATTTAAGCTCGCGCTACAGTGTGATAGGCAGTCTACTTCGCTCTACTTTATAAAGGAAGGCATGTTTATTTATGAGTAAAGTTTTCACTTGACGACTATCTGTTACGAACTTGACACTCCCCTAGTGAATGTCATATATCTCGGGAGGATTTTTAATTGTTGCTCTTCGCACTTGAGTATTTGGGTTAGTAATTTGGATTTAATGATAATGTGCTATGTTATGTGCGCTAGTGTTTCCGGGCTTGAGCCTTCTCAGTTTATAAGTATATAATGTATATAAATGTGACGTCATTATTTTTGTGGGCGAAACTGTATGAAACAGCTGGACAGATATTAATGATATTTTTTGTGTATGTTTGGCTGGTAAGATATCAGAATTAGTTTCAACATTAACGTTAATGTTTGTTTGGTGTTATATTACATTGTAACGTATTTTTATATCAAAACTTGATTAGTTAATTAGTAAAATATATAAAATAATAATTTTCGTTCGCTAGGAGGAACGGAGATATAAATCTTTTATTGATTATTCTTTGTGAGCAATATTAGAACTCTGTCTAGCCGAGATAACAGTATTTCATTGTAAAAGGAGGAGGTTATTAGGAATAAATATCACTTAAAGAATATATCGATGGAAAGGCAACACTTCTTCAATAACTGATTAAGGAAAGAAAGTCGTGATGTTTGAGTATCATTCACCACAAAAATGATAACTATATGAATAGATACTGGGATAATACTTTAACGATACGAATAATATATAAATTTTACCTTAAAATAAAATTTGTATTATGTTTCCT
>CAJQZM010030748.1:27839-47942 GCA_907164665.1 Colias nastes | reverse complement strand
AAATTATTCCAGCACCTAGTAGCGCTGTATGTGAAGCTTCCCCTGAAATAATTGTTTTCATAACAAATTTCAAATATTTTCTTCTAAGTGGTGAGTTTAATAATTTAATTTTTAACAGCTTTTTATTATGATTGTATGTGTAAGAAGAATGGAATATTATATTAATGATATATAGATATACTTATTTCAATCCTTAAAACAGGAATCAACATTTTTTTACCTGTAAGAATATTTTTATTTCAATAATATAGAATCAAAGATACCATTCGTAAGGGTAGAGATTCGAGCCTATGGGAGAGCCTTGTTTTAAGAAGTAATCAAAAGTTTTAGACTTGGATTAAGTTTTTAATCTCGCCTTCAATAGTCCACTTAATTGAAAAGTTTAAAAAAGGACTTCGTTGCTACTTCTTTTGAGATCAAGATTTTTGTGATTGCGAGACTTTTGTAAGCTGCGAGTTGAATAATTTATTATGTACATAGGTACTTTAAAATAGATACCTACAAATTTTATCAAGTTTATATGGGTCCGAAAATTTATTAAAATTTATCGTTATATAAAAAAAGATCCGTGGCAGATAAAAGATGCGGTATTATAATATTTATTTCAATTCTGTTTTCTATCTACTGAGATATTGTACGGTTTTTTATTTCATTGGGAAATTTCATTGGGAAATTCATTAGGAAATAAGTTTTAATCATTATAATATTAAATTGAAAAGTATGTAACTAGCATACTTATAATCCTTAAAAAACAATCTACAAAATTTTCAGCAGTACTACCACTGACCTCTATTACACATTGTAGGCTAATATTATTATTATCAATCGTTAAAATGTCTTCCAAATATCACATCTATAAATATTATAGCAGGTAATACATTTTCTTTCGGCTACAATCAATTATAGGTAAACTTTATTAAACGGCTCTAGTTCCAAAAGTTTGTATTAATAGTACAGTTACAAATGTCAAACTGACTTTTAAGCTGTATAGCTGTAAACCATTGCCTCTTTTAATGACATTTGACAGTCAGATGTCGGAAGTTGAGAGTTGATAGTTGACACTTGACAGTTGAATGTTGATTTTTAGATTGTACACAACCAATACACAACACTGAACACAGTGAGATTACTTCAAAGTTCAGTAAGATAAAAGTAAAACTGAATATAGCACTCGTTAAATGCTGCTTATTGTAAGCTCCGATAAATAGATATGTGATTTTCTTGTGTTTCGCTTAGTTTAAGTTAGAATGGAGCCTGCATAACATCTGTTTGTGCAAGGATAGAGACAGAACCATATTTCACCAGTTTTCAAATTGAAAAACGTGGAAAGGTAAGTCAGGTATTTATTTAAATATTTAATAAATCGGATGCATGTTCATATAAGTAGAACCATAATATGATATCACTAATAAACCTTGACATTCAGTAAAGAAATTAAAAAAATAATTTAAATTAATAACTCAGTATTACTTAGTATGAAAAAATAATCAAAAACTATTTTAAAATATTCATGTACTTGCCGAATAGTTACTGCAATTAATCTTTTAAAAATATATTTGATTGAGATTATTTATGTAAATAATTCACTAGTAATAACATATACCTAATGTAATAATTCTAATTATTTAAAATTAGTTTATTTTATACATAGGTATGAAAGTTATTGGTATAATGTAATTTTGCGAATTATTTCATTAAATAAAACTCAAGAAATCTCAAAATATTAATTGAGATTTTTACATTAAGGGACAATTATTTAGTATTTAAGTACTATAAACTTGGCATGTATTCTAGAAGAGTTATTATACCAATTAAATATATTTTAAAGTTATTTTGAATATCAATAGTAACTCGGGATTCATGATAATAATTCTTGTATCCTGCCTTTTGCTGATAGAATGTTTAAAAACAATAAATAGGTAAAATTTCTTATCCCGACCATGCTTTAAAAGGGAATGTCCTTTGTACTTAACTAATATTAAAAAAAAAATTAGAAATTTGAATGGTATTTAATTATGAACAATAAATATTAAAATGTGTGATTTTTTATAAAGGTTTTTTTTTTATAAGCTGTATAGTGTATACATAGTTTCTAATATCTTTTTCATTGTCACTTTATTGCATCTTCACTTTGTAGCAAATTATGTAAGTATACAATTGTGCTGTAGGTGGGAAATTAAATGGTAATTCTTAGGTTTACTTTTATTTTGAAAGTAAACTTTACTTGTAAAATAAAAAGTAAACTTTAACAAAGTCACTTTTATTACCTACTTTAGAAACCCTTCTTATAAGAAAAAAAAGATACTAAGAAAGTAAGATGTTAAGTAAGAAGCGATTCAGCTTATACTATTTACATTATAAGATTTTTCAATCGCTGTTCAATCAATTCAAAACTGTTAGGAATAATTTTATTGTCAGTAGTTTTACTTTATTACACTGAAATTAAAAAAGCTTTTTTCCTGTAACTTCCTGAACATTATTTGTCCAACCAGAGTAATACTTTGCTATTCTGGCTTAAAAATAAGCTCCAGTAATTATAAGGCTAATTATTACCATTTACCAGTAAACTGTAAAATCGTAGTCTAGACTGAAACATATTTTTCTTTCTTTTTTGTTTGTTAATCTCCACTGGGTATTAAACTTAACGTTGATCACTGCACCAAGGAGTGATTCAATGAGGTTGATTGTCAAGAAAATGTTCAATTTCAAAACCTTGATGATAGCAGTAAAGTAGTTTTATGATTAGTATGTCTCTAGCTGCTAGCAGCAAGATTGCGTGCCAGTCAACTTGCGTGTGTTACAGGAATGTTTACATGATTATATTGTATAACTTGTACAGCATTTGATACGGATACATCAAAAATATTATTATTTTGGCGGGTAGGCTTGTAACGTAGACAAAGGTATTCACTGTTCATGCTTTTTGTGCAATAAATATGAGAATATCAAAATTCTATTCCGTTGGCGTATTTTTATGTAGGTATACGTAGTATATTATTATTAGTCTGTGGTAGATACGAACCTTTTGATTTTGTATAAAGTTGTTAAAAAAATTGAAAGACATTATTGGTACTACTTATTTATTACCTGCACGTATGTACGCCTAAAACGGTCTTGCAGTTCATCTTGTTCGAGGTATATTTTTCTACAAAAAAAAACAAGCTGAAATAAGCTATTAGTATGCACTGTTTTCTGTTTTGTTCTCCTTTTATCGAATAACGATAAAGTATTATTCGTAGTAAAGAATGTAGCATACTGAACGGGGCTTGTAGGTATTAACGATTCGAACGTGCATAGATTTTTACTTACTAGGTACTAAACAATTCGCTGTATTTCCAGCAAATAGGAAGACTAGATTTCACCAAAAAAAAGAATAAAAGTATGCCTGTTAATATGTCGATCGATGTATTAGCAGGCAAACGAGCCAAGCATTGTCTGCAGTCTGATTAGTTTAATGTCCCCCCCATAATCTACCGCAACCGAAGTTACGAGTGTTGCCTACTAGGAAATAGAAAAGGGACAGGATGCTTAGTCAAAATAAACAGCCATCAGTGCATGAGGGAATAGTATGCTCTCTTCCTAAAAGCCTCCATGACTTATGGATTTTATAGGATATGAATTAATAGTTATATTATTCTGTCTAATAGAAAACCATTTAATCTGAAAAATAGCAGCTCTTTAGTCTACTTACGATATTGTATCACGTATTAAAAAAAACATGCATGGACTTATATATTTTATATTGTCCAATAAACAATAGACGTCTAATATTCATAACTAGATTTCCGCCCGCGGCTTCGCCCGCGTTTTCAAAGGAAAACCCGCATAGTTCCCGTTCCCGTGGGATTTCCGGGATAAAACCTATCCTATGTGTTAATCCAAGTTACCCTCTATATGTGTGCTAAATTTCATTGTAATCGGTTCAGTAGTTTTTACGTGAAAGAGTAACAAACATCCATACATCCATACATCCATACATCCATACATCCATACTTACAAATTACAAACTTTCGCCTTTATAATAGTATTAAGATTATAATAGTATTAAGATTAAGATTAAGATATTAAGATATCTATTTTATAATTCTTGTTTCATTTGTTGATATTTGCCTCAAATGAATACGCAACGTGTAACGTATTTGTAACCGTCCATCATCCGTAACAATTTCATTCGTTTTGGTCCAATGTTACGTTTCATAAGTTTACGAAGATTTTTTTGTTTGTTTATTTAAATTGGTTAAAATTGCAAATAGGATTATGTAAGCTTTTGGAACTTTACCTTATTCATTATACCATACCTGTCCCTTAGCAGGTTTCAGGTTTTTCTAGATCATTCTTTTTTGACAAAAAAAAACGATTAATGTCTATACTATACACGTTTATTCCACACCATAGATAACAATATAAGGTGTGAATAATAGTCAAGAAAAAGAATTGTTTTATAAATAACTTTGATTACCTATATGCGCAAGGCGATGTAATGGAGATTATTTTAAAAGTACCTACGAAGACAATTAAACATATTCAATACTAGCGGTCCGCCCCGGCTTCGCCCGTGGTACATATTTCGCAATAAAAGGTAGCCTATGTTCTTTCTCAGGGTCTAAAGATTGTCTGTGCCAAATTTCATCAAAATCGGTCCAGTAGTTTATGCGTGAAAACCATACATACATACATACATAATTACAAACCTTTCCTCTTTATAATATTAGTATAGATTAGTATAGATATAAAATATAACTAAAAATTATTTATTAATACAGAGAGTTTAAAATGTTTTAACGTTAAATTTAAATACTTATCGTAACGTTACGAGACATGTTTCAAATCTAAATTGGTTTACGATACGCGCGAGAAGTAGCAAGTAATATAGGAATGTTAATTGAGACCCGATGGTTTAATTAAGTACATGACAAACGTTTATGCATTCTGAATTATTATTAATGGTTTTCCAGTCTAAAGTGAAGCTATTGATATTAAAGACTTAGGAAATTTTCATCATATAAACAATACATGAAATTATCTGTTTAGTTAAGTTTGGATAACGTATAGGGATATAGGATTATATTTAAGCTTATTCAATGGCACCTTACAAAACAAATGCCCTTCTACACGATCATTGTCAATGATAAGAGCATTGATTGGAAATATAAAAACGGATACTTACAATATTAATTATAAGATTAAATATTTTTATATTCCATTATAGTAATTGTAGTACACTACCTAATGGTGTTTTGTTTATTGAGGTTGTTTTAATTTTTCTAATAATTAATTACTAAATAATTAATTTTAATATTTTAAATGTTGTATTGACGGTCGTCAGTGTTTCTTTGGGACCTAAATCGAAATAAATAATATTATTAACTTTGACTAATGCCTAAGTAAGTATCAAACCTGAAGCACAGAATACATAATAGTAGCTAAACGCTACAGAACGGACACTCTCCGCCTCCCGCCAAATTTAAACACTTACCTCACCCCGCACGATCATGATTAAAATGGGCCACATTTTTCTGCAAGGACGATACGCAACGAAGATTGACAACATTATTCAAATTGACTTAAAGTAATTTTATTATTTTGGATTTGTGATTATCGTTTTTCGTAGAAAATGGTTAGATATTGTGCTGTTTACGGATGTATTTCATCAGAAAAACGCGAATTTTTTTTTACGCTAGTCACTAATGTGCCAACCATAAAGCGTTAACACACACATTTGCAGTCTCTACAGTGTGACTGTCAAAACGATAATTTTGTATGGAGTGTCCGGGGTGTGCCTGAAGTCAATGACCGATTAATGTATGCCTAATTTCTAACCATTATAATATATTGTATAGTAGGTATATCTGTCTAGTAACTTCTCAGCATATTTAATTGAATGTTACTTAAGTATAACTTTCTCTTATCTGTGTCTCGTTTAACTGATCTTCGATATTTATGGAAAGGCCAGTGTCACCCGACTTTTTGATAAAATATCATTTCATATCAGTTGTCGATTATAATCTTATTTTACAGTTTCGTAAATTCGATTAACCGCTGTGTTTCAGTATCATATGAATATAAGTACTAGTATGAGACGTTTCTACGGTGTGTTCAGGATTTTCAGTTTGTGTACATGTATTTTAGGAAAGTTTAATTTAAAAGAAAAATGTATTTATTACGCGATCTTGTAGAATAGTTTGTCTATTCATAAAATAAATCCTCTTTGCACCTTTCTTGTACCTCTGGTATATACAGGGTCAGAAGTCAGCAGTCGTATCGAATTTACCACTTTAAAATTACTTTATAATTTGTGCACAAGGCTATCTTGTAATTTCTCATAAAATGCTGTGTTTACGCACATTCAAATTTGAGCTAACAGCTTGGCAGATTCACCTTGGATGCAATGCCTAGTCGTGCTATAATAGTCACTCTATCTATGTCAGTGCAATTAAATATTCATCTTCAGTGATAAATATCAATGAAAAAAACATAAATGAAGAATTCACGGTAACCTGACGTTGAAAACTTGAACCGACCTCGGCTTATAAGTTATAGCATGTCTGCCATAAATTGTAGGTCTTTGATTATTATAAAGAATGTTTTAGTGGCTTGACTAGCTGATCAACATAGCTATTGATGATTAGATCGATGCAGAGATAGCTTTCATACATATGTATAGTATTCCAAAAAATAACTTGTATTTTTAATGTTATTTTAGTTTAATTGCGATCTTTTTGACTTATTTACTTTAGTTTAAGTGAGTTTATTTATTTCTATCGATTATGGCTTCTGGAAAGAAACCCTAATACAAGGATGCATAAAAAGAAAGTCTGATTCATTTTGTAGTGAATGTGATATATATTGCATTATATTTTATAATTATGTTTGGGTTCTGGAATTAACGACTTTAATACGATATGTACAAATTATTGTTTTCAATAAAACTAAAAAAATAAAATCATAATAAATATAGTCCACTTTTTACTAGTCATTTCGAAGGACGTCCCATATCTACCGTTATTTGTTCATATCAATGTTATCAGACCAACATGCATTTACAATACACAAATTTATTGCACGTACCTAAATAAATTATTCAATAAAAAATATCAAACTATCTGTTAAGATAAGATAATGTGTACTTCGAATTATTTTTAAGGACAAACATTAACGAACACATCCTATCTAAAATTCCACATGTGGACGTCATAGTGCTATGACGTCACTACCTAATATTGACAGCCATTAGCTCAATGTTATCTGACCATTTGGTCATGCGAGTTAACATAGTAATTTCTTTCATTAAAGCTTATTATCCTCCACTTAACATTTGTTACGAGCCAATTTCCTAATTTTTCGCGTTTTATGTCATGTAATACTAACCACTAATAATCGTTCTCCATTATTGCCATTATTTTATTGCAACTACTCTGTCGAGGTCCTTGCTAATGTTATTATGAATTCGATTGCCATAATATCCAGCCTTGTATCTAATGTTCTTAAAGTAATTGTAGTCCATAAAGTATTTAAAAAAATTGTTAAATCAATTAAAAGAGTAATTTTGTATATTTATTGCTTGCAACTTGCAAATTCTCCTGCAAACTATAACGAGAGTGACTGAAATGTCAAGGTAACATATTAACATGATATTAACTCTATTGAATCATTTGAATATTTGGCACGGTGTATTATGATCCAGGCTATTATGGATGACGACAGTATTGATGCAAATTAGAATGACGCTTTCGCACCATTGAATTTTCACTCCTCGTTTCTTTGTAACACATAGGTTACACTTTTTATTAGGCCTAAAAAAATAATATGTAATTTCAAAACATTATTATCATTGTGATAAGAGGAAAAGTGTTATGTTAATAGTTTTTATGGATTACTAATTTATTAAAGACGATAATGTTAACCGGTTACTTGAAATTTTGAACAATACCAACGGTAGAGTATTTCTTGCAGAAAGCAGCTTATGTTATGTTTCTGCTTTTTAAATTACGCTCATTCTTATTTTGATCTTCTATACGTTATTTTATATCAACATCTGTTCAATCCGTTTCGTATAGGAGGTAGCAACGTTGACAAGTGAGCATTTTAGTATAGTTGGTTCTTTGATATGCTGTTCCTCTTGCTATTTCGGTTAGAGTCCGGGCTGTCTGGCTGGTCGCAGTGGTTGCGTTTATTAGTGCGCATCTTATCTGCACAGGAAAATATCCTTAATTTAAAGTCATTTTTTAACGCGTAATTTTTAATCTTTTGCCTTTAGATAGATCCATCAGACATACATTTTTTATTGCAAGACGTTTTTTTCGTTGTTAAATAGGTGCCAGACGCAATTTTTTATTTAAAATAATTAAAATGTCATCGAAATAAGTGAAATTCTATCAAGATGAGTCCCCGTGAAGGATAAGTAATCACTGTGTAACTTATACTATATATAATATTCATTTTACTATTTACAATTTTTTTGCAACAATCTACCATGGTGCCTTCTTTTCCCAACGAACCTCAAATAGGACGTTAATGTAAACTTGATAAAAACCAGATATCATCAAGAAATTAAAGACTTTTTAACGGATTTTAAACGCGTTTTATTCATTATATTATATTCCCGAGTCTTTAATTTCTAAATGTATAATACTCGCGTAAAATCAAACACTAGAAAATACAAATATCATCAAATTCATATTTATACCCAAAAGTGTAATAAATATGAAACCATCTATTAAAAATATTAGTTTACTAATTATTCAATATAAGTATTAAAAAAGGATAATATAATATAAATAATAAAGTTATTACTTACCTTTTAAGCGGACTCATCTTGATAGAATTTCACTTATTTCGATGACATTTTAATTATTTTAATAAAAAATTGCGTCTGGCACCTATTTAACAACGAAAAAAACGTCTTGCAATAAAAAATTTATGTCTGATGGATCTATCTAAAGGCAAAAGATTAAAAATTACGCGTTAAAAAATGACTTTAAATTAAGGATATTTTCCTGTGCAGATAAGATGCGCACTAATAAACGCAACCACTGCGGCCAGCCAGACAGCCCGGACTCTAACCGAAATAGCAAGAGAAACAGTATATCAAAAACCCAACTATACTAAAATGACTTTTTTTTTAACGTTGCTAGCTCCCGTACGAGTTTGTGTATGAATTGTAATTGATACGAGTAATAACAGTGATGACTCCTTGCAGATAATTTGAATAATGCCGTCCCCGTCCAAGCAGAGATTCAAAAGGCAATCATGGTACAGGCGCCTCATGCACAAGAGATTGCCCATTACAAAATGGCTGCCGGAATATAATTCGGAGAAAGCCCTTGCAGACATTATAGCGGGTATTACAGTGGGACTAACAGTAATTCCACAGGCTCTGGCTTATGCGACTCTGGCCGGCTTGCCACCTCAGGTAATTGAGATCGTTATCATGAATATAAGACGTAGGTATCCTGTGAGATGCGTTTATAAACAAATCCATCAGTAAACAGTAAAATTATAAATATTGTAAACGCTTATACATCACGTTCGAAATGTGAAAGTAATTACTGAATTTTAACCGACATACCTTATTTTGAAGTTGTAACCAACTTCAACAACCAACTTCCAACGCATTTTTCTACCTAGCAAAGTGATGAGCAAGATATTATTTTTCAATTTATCAATTGTTATTTACGTTTCGCTGTTCATTTAATTTAATAAATTCATGGGAAGGAATAACAACATAATGCCGAACTGAAAGGATACAATCCTTACAACTTCATCGACATCAACATTGTTAACATGTTTACCAACTAATGCACGAACCGCTGCATTCATTGCCTTATGTAATATCGACAATATTATTAATCCTTTCTTCTATTATATTATTATTCAATACATCTAAATATAAAGGTATCTATTTAATATTAATACAGAAGAAACCCCCAGACGAATCTCGTTTGTCACGTTTCCACAATTGTAAAAACAAACGCGTCTTATTATGTACATATTTCAATACCATTAAAACTCGATTCACCTGTTATTTCTCATTTCTTTTTTGTTAACTAGGTCGCATACTATATCAATATATTATTTGGTATCTGTAAACGGTAAACGTGTTGTTTTACTATATTTCTCGTCGTAAATTTAGATTCTCCATGTTTTTTTAAACGTTGGAACTCGGAAGATATGTAAAGAATTGTATGGAATATTTTGTTTCAGTATGGGCTCTATTCTTCCTTTATGGGCTGCTTCATTTACATTGTATTCGGATCTTGTAAAGATATTACCTTGGGTCCTACTGCGTTGCTTGCTCTCATGACCTATGAACAAATACAGGGACGAAACTTCGACTATGCTATCCTACTATGTTTCCTTACAGGCATAGTTCAGTTGATAATGGGAATATTGCATTTGGGTAAGTTATATAATAACATATACTATTATTTTGCTATAAGTTTATGATGACCATGTGACACCATTCAGGCATATATATTTCAAAGCTCACACGTGCAATCAATAAGAAGCACGTACTTAATAAGAAAAAAAAATAGTTTCAGAGTGTTTCAAAATAGTTATTTCTTAATTTTATATATTTCTTAATTAAGGAATTCATCAATTATCAAAAGAACGCACAGTATAAATTGCTATGTACATACTTTTAAGATTGAAGATCTTAATGGTCTAACAACTCAGCCCCAACGTTCGACCCTATGCCAAGTAATTCTTACAGCTGGATATCTTAACTGGAATTTTAAAACCCTTTTTAAATCCTTGTACGGTATTATCGTTACTAGGTTAACGACCCTCTTGTTTCTCGTTACTCTTATATATAGGATGATAAGAATACATTTGTATTTTCTTTGCTGGCAATTTATTGTGTCTAAGAAAATGTATAGGAGATGATAGATATAAAGTCTATGTCTGTTTACTATTATAGTATCTGTTGATTAATTTAAATAACTGTGAAATATCAAAATAGGACTTAGGTTTAGTTAAAGAGCGGTCATGTTATCGATTTTAACCGAATTTATAAAGGAGGTTATCCACAAAACGTATTGAATAGTATATAACCTAATTAAATATGTATTTATTGTTTACATTACATGATAAGCTTGTGTTCAAAATGTAATGACCACACATTTCTCCGAAATTGTCATATAATCATGTTTTGTTTATAAAAATGTAACACAAATAAATAAGTCAATGAAGGTAGATGAATGTTCATAAGGGGTGGTGATCGCTTGCCATCGTGGAATCGATTTAAGACTTTAATTCAAACTTTGGACACTTATCAAGGTTCGGCGACAATACTATAATTTCAAAAATTAAAAAACAAAATAAGCGTCTTGTTTATTTTTTAACAATATTTATTTTTTTAATAAATAGAGCGTGGAAGGTTTTAGCATTTATTTTTTTGAGTTTTAGACAAAGCAGGCAAAGCGCTAGTATACATAATACAATAAATACGTATTGTAAATAGAAATATTTTGTGTTCAGGTGTATTGATAGACTTCATCTCCGTGCCGGTCACGGTCGGTTTCACATCGGCGACTTCTGTCATAATTGCTGTCTCGCAATTGAAAGGTTTATTGGGCCTGCAATTTCAGTCGAGGGGATTTCTCGATACGCTCAAAAAGGTAAACTTTATTTAGCTATAGAAATAATAATTCCTAGAAAACAATTTGGTTTGTATTAACCTGAATCATTAAATTCAGTGCAGTATAAAACTGACGAAACTAGTTATTTTACTAGCGTTTGAAATAAATAAGGAATGTTTTACTATAGTCCATCAAAATTACAGTCTGCATTATACCGTTATTACAGATATTAATGTAAGGTATTTTTATAATTTAAGTTGTTACTTAAAAGATTTCAGTATCTATTATAATTAATTTGGTTTCACGTTTCTTTTGTTACCAATTTTTGCGATTTCTACCTAATATTATTACAGGTAATTTCACATCTATTTGTGTTAAATAATTTCCTTACAATAAGTTGTATTGTATCCGAATTAATAACCTTTTACCAGGAATCTCTGAAATGCGTAGCTTGCAAAAATTAATCATACGCCGGGGAAATTTTTAACCGTATTTAAACAATTACAGTTGTAACTGTATCGTTCTGGGACTCGAGTAAATTAAATGTATAAACTTTTTGTAGATTATCGTGAACGTTCCCAACGCAAAGTTGGCGGACAGCGTCTTGGGAGTAACCTGTATAATCATTTTACTTGTAATGAGGGTATGTATTTATTTTACCATTTCTATTTCCGTAGTAATAAAATATATGAAAACGGGCAGTATTGTTGACACATTTATTGAGTTGGAACAAATATGTATATACAAATACCTATATACGGATTAATATCCATTCATGCTGACATCTGCTCTATTTTATTTGTCTATACTCTATGGTATTGCAAGGATTTTCCTTATTAAAAAGGTACTAGCTTTATGTCCCCGGATTCGCCCGCTTAGTCATATAGTAATATTGAAAATAAATTTGTAAAATATATTCAGTGTAATTTGAAGTAAAAAAAGCTTTATTGATAACACGGTTAACACAATTGCATCCGAAATTGTTAAATCAATAATTATTTAGCAACTTTACTGATTATTTTACAATTTAATAAACAATATTCACAATTTAAACAATTGTTAAAAAATATCCAAACATACGTTAACGTAATAGGTAGGTACCGACACCTTTTTTTTAATATCCACTTCAAACAATCAAGGTCGACTATTTTCCGTGTTTTATGAATAATTCTTTGCAATGTGTTCATTTTATAAAACTTGTATCTGTCGAGTGTTTAACGACATTTTTGAATAATTAGTTCGAACATTATTAGAATCAAGAAAACATATTACGTATACGTGGTGTGATACACCCGATCTATCTGAGACTATAAGGGTAACTATTTGCTTCAATCATGAAGTTGGATGTACTGTAGTTAATTGGCCAATAAATGTAGACCTATTTTTCATTACACCAATGATCTTCATTGATACATTAATCAGAACAAATGAACCAATATCAAATTGTTATCTACTGACAAAGTATACCTAATGCTATTTTAAATTAGAATGTAACTTTCGTTTATAAATGTTTTCTGATATACGTACTAAAGATTAACATGATTAGATTCAGCATAGTACTACTTTATCTACTTGTGAACTTTTTTATAGAACCCTGATCTGCAAAAGCGTTAGCAATATCGTGTAGTTCTTATCATTTCATTAGCGCCGAAATATTTCACACTAATTCAAACATCATCGTGATATTCATGAGCGTAAATTATTTGCAGAAAATTAAGGACATAAATTTGCCCGCGGATCAAAAGGGGCTTAAGAAGGCATTATGGTTGTTCTCAACATCAAGAAATGCTATAGTCGTTCTGATATGCTCTGTCATGGCGTATGTTTGGGAAGCTAATTCGAAATCACCATTCAAACTGACTGGTACTGTTAAGTAAGTAGATGTTACTTTTTATCTAGGAAGTGCTAATGATATGTTGTAGGTCGTTTTGATGTTTCATGCGGCATAATTTGAGCCTGTGGCGTCATTTTTATTTATTTGGCCCTTATTTCGTGACATTTCAACACAAATTACAACAAAGTTACACTTAAGAAGATATTAATATTAATAATGTAATTCGGATAATGTGTAAAACATGTGGCGTCATATCTCGGAATATTAATGATAGCAAATTACAGTTATTATACTTGTTTTCATTTATCTTCAGCGTTATTTGAAAATGGGGTTCGATGAACTGTTAATTAATTTTTTAAGACAATAAATATCATCTTAGCCATTTTAATTAACTACTTACGCAATACAGAAAAAAATAACGGAAAACATTTTCTCGAACTGAAATAGAAAACGTTTTTGACGTCACAGTCCTTAATATTGAACAGTTTTTTGTCTTTCTTATGCATATTATTATAAAATTTTTTGTCACTTGACAATTGCCAAAATAACAACCTATACTATTGATTAAATTCTTTATAATATTTGTCTTTTAGAGATGGTCTGCCTCCATGGAGCTTGCCTCCTTTCAGCACAGTCGTGGATGGCAGGAACGTATCCTTCATAGAAATGTGCTCAGATCTCGGTTCCTCCATCGTTCTTGTGCCTATTATTGGTGTGCTGGGAAATGTAGCCATTGCGAAGGCGTTTGGTAAGTTTCAGTCACATGCATAGTAGCTTTTATGGCCAGGATTGAATCCAGATATTCAATTTTTTACACTTTAAATCTAGGCTAATGTAGTCCTCATCCAGACTTTAAAATATCTTAACATAAAATTTCACTATTTAGAACAAAATATCTTAAAAAACTTTGCCCTATTTCTGTTAATATAGGGATCTTTTTCCCCCAGCTACCCATATAGCTTTTTACTTAACAGTACTTTAGCTAATATGGTCAGGATTATAGCTTGAGTAAATCTATTATTGACAGTTTTAAATTAAGGTCATATAGACCTTCATCATCTTCTGTTTAAAAGCCTCTAACATTATCATCTTACTGTAGATAAATGGATCACTTCAAGTTGCCCAAATAAATTTATTATTAGAAAGAGTCGTATACTTAACAGCACTATTACAAATTATTCTTACAGCAAGCGGTGAATCAGTAGACGCAACTCAAGAACTAATAACTCTTTCGTTCGCAAACATATTGGGTTCGTTCCTCAGCGCAATGCCAATTACTGGCTCATTTTCAAGAAGCGCTGTTAACCATGCTAGCGGAGTTGCTACACAGTTTGGAAGTCTTTATACAGGTATTTAGCCTTAATATAATGTATCTGTATTTTATTATGTAATCAGCATGATAATATGTAGAGAAGTGCGCATCGTGACTTCATTATCACTTAGTGCCATATCACACTAGCGGATTGCGAGCGGCTTCAAAGCGGAGCGGGTGCGCAACGAATACGTTGCGGGCGCGCAACGAACACGCCGCGGATGCGCAGCGAATTCGTTGCGGACGCGTGGCAGATGCGCAACGTTTACGTCGTAGTCATGTACACTCATTAACAAAATGGAATCCGTGCTGGTTGTTACTTATAACTTGTGATAGTATAATAATTATGAGATCATTATTTTTTACGAGTTTCATAACATGTTAATGTTTAGGGTATTGTTTTATCTATTAAATCTTGGTCGAAATGCAATCAGATAACTTAATTGCTCATTAAGAAAGTTCATTAGTGAAATAAATGTTAAAGCTCCTTAACTAAAACAGGGCTATCTTATTATTGGATAAATAGCAGTGAATAGAAAATTTTATCAAGCAACCAGCAACTCACTATCACTTTGCTCATAATTAGGTTCACAAAATCTCTTTATAACATACGTTGCTATGGGAGAGATTATACTGGTCAGTCGTTACATACTTTTGGAATGTATGGTACATTCTAAAATCCTAGTAATTCAATTTTATAGCACCTTTTTCAACAACTCCAGTTGTTATTACATCTTTAGTAAAGTAAGTGCATTTCCACAGTCCGTTTAAAAAATTGAAAACAATGGAAATATTGAAAGGAAGTTAGGCAAGGCGGAAGGGCTGGCTTTTGTGCGAGAGTATACAAAATGGCGTCGACGCTTCTATTCGCAGCGAAATCGTTGCGCGTCCGCGACGTGTTCGCTGCGCATCCGCGGCGTGTTCGTTGCGCGCCCGCAACGTATTCGTTGCGCACCCGCTCCGCTTTGAAGCCGCTCGCAATCCGCTAGTGTGATATGTCTCTTACCAGTAGGCAAGATCTTAGTCTTCGCTTCCCGATTTTTATTTAAGAAAAATAACGATATAGAAATTGATATAGTTTTTCTTTCTTTTATTGTTAAAGTAAGTAAGTTATTTTCAGAAAAAATGTGCATGCAATAATTAACAAAAAATATAGTGAAGACAAGTCATATGCCATTTCCGTCGATTTCACAAAGTACCTACTACCTACCGTATATTTCTTTATTATTTATCTTATATTATATTGAGGTCGGCAGTTATAAACGTCTCATACTTAATTTTCATTAATAGAATATTCGTATACAAAATATTCAATTTATATGAATATGAATAGAATGGATTATATTATATTCGCTACAATGACCTCGACATATTTTATATTACATCTAATTTGCACTCGTGGAATCATGTGATCAAATGCCGAATATATTTATTTGTATTATTTTTCCTTCCTTAAAATTTATTTGCCAGATAATGCCTTGAAGGTGAAAGACTATCAATATCAATATGACATAATATAAAGCTAAATATTAATCGAAAAATACGGTTGATTCATATTTTATTCACACAGAAGTTTGCGAATGTTTATAAACATCCGCAAGTAAAGGCTTCAATAGTAATTTTGTAAACATTTTTGTACTTATAATAGAATTTGTTTGCGTATCTGTGTTTCGCTATCTTTATCTAATAAATCAATTTGAAAACATATCTGCAAAATATATGAGTTTATTTTATTTCGCAATAAAGAAATTAGAAAGGCGCCCATAGGTAACATAACATAGTAGTATCATAATTGATATTTTAAACAGTTTTACATATCATTAATAAGTAAAACTGTTTAAAATATCAATTATGATACTATTATCATATTTCAAATAGAATTTAAAACGTGTTTTAGTCTATTTGTTTGGTAATTAGTATCCGGTTGATTCGATTGTTTAGGTGCTCAATGACTGGAACAGAACTGACTCGGAAAACGTGTCGAAAATAGATTGAAAGTTACTAATAATGCGAAAATATCGAACAATAATAATATAATGTTTACTAGCGTGCCCCGATGTTTTACCCGCATTGCTGCACTCCTATTGGTCTTAGCGTCATGATATAATATAGGCCTAGTCTTCCTCGAAAAATGGGCTATCTAACACTGAAATAATTTAAAAAAATCGGTCCCGTAGTTCCCGAGATTAAAGCCAAACAAAAAACTCTTTAGCTTTATAATATTATTGTGGATATTGATTTTTTACAATTGATTTAACTTACATATCCTATGACCCGGGATTAAAAAATTTTGTATGTGATACTACAATGTATGATAACATAATAATGCGGTTTTTTATTGGTATTTTTTTTCAAAATCAGTAGAATCAGAGATTATAGGGAACTTACAAAATAACTATAAATTAAATGCCAGTATGGGCATTTTGAATTGTGTATGTACAAAATGTGGAAAGCACATGGCATCCACATTGTTAATATTGTTCAATTTGATATGGATGATTTATTGTTTACAAAAACACAAGCGTATTAGGAATGCGTCGGTGCATAGCGGTAAATCGGTTTTTTGTTTTGTATAAATAAAACTGACAAATGTATTCAAGCAAATTTGAATAATGCTGATATGAGCTGTTTGTTTATGTGAAAGTTATGTTATATATTGTATAAAGTTACATGAGATCTTCCTTCCCTACACCAATATTAAAGATTTAAAAAAAAACTTCAACAATAAAATCAAGTGACGAAACCTATCCGTTATAAAATTCATGCACTAGTTTTGCTAGAAACAAGTTTTCCTTTTACGTCTAACATTAATATAATTACGTTGTAACCGAAACAATAGTAAATATTGCACGTAATACGATTGTTTTTATTATTCCACAGGTATTCTAGTAATTTTAGCTCTAAGTCTGCTCACCCCCTACTTCTACTACATTCCAAAGGCATCGCTCGCCGCAGTCATCATTTGTGCTGTGATATTTATGATTGAATATGAGGTGAGAATTACTTCATTATTAACAAACTATCAAACTGCGCTTATTCACTCATAAAATACACATCTCGCCTACATAATTCGAGCAATTACCTGACTTTCGCATGAATGGTAATACCATATAAAGTATCTTTATAAACTTATACTACTCTATTACATCTTAGTCTGTAAACTATTGTTATAAGTATTTTATAAATACACACGCAAAATCGTTAATATTATTCAATTTAGTTATCTGGTTTAGACAATCATTTATTTTTAAACTTCCGCGACCTATGAATGACAAAACCACGATAAGGCGTGAGTTCAATATTCGGTATAAATAAATTATTATTTTCTGCAAAAACGCGGAAGTAATTAAATTATAACGTTAGGAATTGGTAGTTTTATTCATGAAATATCAATAGAGACAAGATAATAATTTTTGTAAGATATTTTGCGATTTATTTTGTATAAAAAGTTATAACATAATATATACCATATAGATCAGATATAATATAATCTTTCTGCATTACCAATAAATAAATAACGTCCTTCAAAGAGATTGCTTTACATATCAACATATATTAAAATACTTATTTTCTTTAACCTTTCAGGTAGTAAAACCAATGTGGCGATCCCGTCGTGCGGACTTAGTGCCCGCATTTGCTACGTTCGCGCTTTGCCTCGTTGTAGGAGTGGAGTTAGGAATAGTTGCGGGCGTGTTACTGAACGTTGTGCTACTGCTGTATCCCAGTGCTAGACCGCAGTTAGACGCTGAGATTGTCACGGTGTGTATACTGTTTTTCTAAAGTTCTACTATTCAGATAGTAAAACAAATGTTGCGGACTTAGTGCCCGCATTTGCTACGTTCGCGCTTTGCCTCGTTGTAGGAGTGGAGTTAGGAATAGTTGCGGGCGTGTTACTGAACGTTGTGCTACTGCTGTATCCCAGTGCTCGACCGCAGTTGGACGCTGAGATTGTTACGGTTTGTATACTGTTTTTGTAACTCTACTATGGTCTTAATAATTATTATTTATGTATTTAGGAAGGTCATCAATTATTAAGACAAAAACAAATAAAGTTATAGAAAGATACAAAAACGCAAATTATAAACGCGAAAGTTTGTAAGGAGATATGGATGTTTGTTACTCTTTCGTGTAAGAAGAGCTAATCGGATCTTAAATTTTAGTAAAGACAAAAAAAGTTTAAGACTGTCCATAAAAAATCTACACAATACAATTTTTTATTTACTCAATCTATATTTCATATGTTTCTTCTTGTGATGCATAGCTACTATTTATTTAAAGTCACATGCTTCTCAAAATTTGTTCAGGTGTATTTCTCTTGAAATAATAGCATATAGATAGGCGGTTAGTCTTTCCAAGGTTACGTTTAGAATTCTTATTGTATTGTCGTAATTCAGCCGAATAAGTTATAAGGGTATTTTTTAATTAAAATGTATTGTTTATACCATTAGACCTCTACTATATAATTACATAACCGTAAATTGCTAACTGTTTAAACTGCCTATTTATTTTTATGATATACTATGAAAATAATTATTTAATTATGGTAGTTTTGTCAAGGTTTATTGTTATTATTTATCGTTATAGTAGGATTTATGCAATGTTCTATTATATTTGAGTTATGTTAGCAAACTTCTCAAATATATTTTGATGTTTTTTTTCTGAATACGCCTTTAGGTCAATGGCAATTAAGTATTTATTGTTAACAAGATAATCTATATATATAAAAATGAAACCCGTTTCGCGTTGTCACGGCATCACGTGTGAACGGCTGAACCGATTTCGATAATTCTTTTTTTATTATATTCCTTGAAGTACGAGTACGAAAACGTAAATATTTATTTATTTACTAGCGGTCCGCCCCGGCTTCGCCCGTGGTACATATTTACGTTTTCTCTACATAAGAACCATCCTCATACTTCAAGGAATATTATAAAAAAAGAATTAACGAAATCGGTTCAGCCGTTCTCAAGTTATGCGCTTACCAACACATTTTGGGATTCATTTTTATATTATAGATGTAGGACTTAATTCGGCTTAAATATTATGTGAATACAACTAGATTCACATTTTATACTTTTCCTTGAAAGATTTTGCGGGATTTTAAAATCTCGTTCTAATTTTCGATACCAATATATCGTTGCCGTTCGGATCGCCATATTGGAATTGTATATGAAGAAGCCGTTGTTTTCTTTGCACATAATAATATCTCCTCTACAATTGATTCTACAGCCAGAACATGACGTATTAGAGAAGTTTTCTCATAAATTGTTATGTTTTATCTTCCTTAAAGAACAGTCATTGGGTATTTATTGCAAATATTTAGTCACAAATCACAATAATTATTATCTACACACAAAGATTTTAACATTGTTTAC
>CAJQZM010030748.1:0-22839 GCA_907164665.1 Colias nastes | reverse complement strand
AATATTCTAGAGAATTTTAAATTATACCATTACTTTCATAAAACATAGTAGTTAGTTTTTTTAAACGAGCTCCTAAAGAATTAAAGAAACAAGTCAAAATCACTCTAAAAAGCGATACGGCCTCTTAATAATAAGATGATATATTTTTTTCAGAATTAACGGGCCAAATACCCCTCCCAGTGATAAAAGACAGTGAAATGAAGAGAATCACTCCACCACCTACGTACACATCGTTAGCAACAGATGAATCGCTGGAAGTCGTGATCTCAGACGATAGAAATAACACTCCCTTACTAAGTGCTGTAAATAGAAAGAAAGTCAGTGAGGTAGATGATACCTAGTAAGCTATTATGTAAAATATAATCAGTCCAGTACCTATGTAATGTAGTTTAGATAGGTTAGTTAGTCAACTACTTAAAATAAGAACCAAGGTTTGTACTTAGTTTTTTAAGTAGTTAAGTATGCAGTTGTTATTTATGTGGTTTGTGTAATCTGTGTTCACCTTAAAGCTCTAAAAATTGTTTCGTTATTATGTTCGTAAAATCACTAAAGAGCGAAAATGTCTAAAAAGTTCTTCGTCTAAATTTATACGGTGAAATTCCTATAAAACTAATTGCCCCTGGACAAAACGAAGCATTAGATATATTTTCTAAGTACAGTGCAATACAAAATAATCAATTCTTGACGGTCTTAGACCAGTAGTACTTAAAAAACTGACCCTAAGAAAATGTGTTATAATAACACAGTTAGTTTTTTTTTATTATGTGACTATAGCAAAGAACAACAATGGTGTTGGTTTTGCACGAATCTATAATAATATACTATTAGTTCGTATACCGTTCTTGTTTTTGAACAAAGTTCACTAGTGTTATAGATTTTTCTATACGAAGAAATACACGATTTAATTCAGATAGTATATTATGTTATGTCAGAAAAGGAGTAATTATTTGACTTGGCCTGTGTTTTTGTGTTTTTCTACGTATCGTCCTCAATTATTATATAATGCCGCGGCCAGACTATGCTCCTCGCGCTGCTCATCGCGCTGCCGTTATTCGCCGTGACATTGAACTTTCTGGCCACACACTGCTCTACTCGCGCGATTAATCGCGACGCTCCTCACTTGTCATTTGCCTTGTCTCACGAATTGGACGTTGAAATTGTGGCCGCGTGCGCGCTATGCATTTTTAGTATAGCTAAAATTATATTAATGTAGTAAAAGAAATATACATCGTCGTCGTCGTCGTCCTCAAACATAAAAAACATTAACAATTTTTCATTTGACCATTCCATGCTTGGAGAAGACATAATTTCCAATTTTGCATACGTGTGCGTCTTGCGCGAGCGCTCGATGCGGACTGCGATCGCGCGAGTATGTGGCTAGGCACTCGCACTCGTATTGCCGGTCCTTTGACTCGCGCGCAAAAACCGACAAAATAGGGAGCAGTGAGCAGGACGATGAGCACAACGAGTGGCATGACAAGTAACGTGGCCACACGTCTCTGCCTACTTTCCTCGTTACTTCCCATACCACTCATCGCGGCATAAGATGCTCTTAACTTTGCTCATGTATAAGTACGATATAATAAATAAGATAGTTTGTAGGTTTTAAACCAGTTGATATAAGTTCTTAAACTTTGTGTTTTGTGCGTATAATTTTGTCGAAATAAGTATTATTATCTCTGTACGTGTAAAACTCTTTGCTTTTACTATTGTCTTGCACAGTTCATATGTTCACAGATTTATGTATATTATTAAATACAATATACAAATATGTTATACGCGCCTGCTTTCGATAACAGACCTATACCTGTATTAAAAGTATAAAATATCGCCAAAGAATATTTTAAAAACTGCCTTTGCGTATCATTCTTCTTTTTTATGTAATACTTTTTGATCATAACCAGTGTATTATTGAGTTCTTATATCTAGTTTAATTACATATAGATCACTCCTCTTCCTATAAATATATTCAGTGATTATATTTATTCTTATCTTACATTTAATAATTGAGCTTTCATTTTACCTCTACTTTATATTTATGTATAATAATAATTTTGATGGTATATAATGTTTGTGATATGAATAAATTTTATGTAATTGTGTATTTAATGTATTATTTTTTCAACAAATTTCCTTCCTTGGTTCAGGAATTCACTCCTGACAGACCGACATGACAGACAAAATTAATTTCGCATTTATGATATTTGTAGAATAGTCTCTCATATTTTAATAGATACAAAGGAAACTTTATAAATGTATTTTGATCACAATTAATTAACCTATCCAAATTCCAGAATATTTCCTCATTTCGTCTTTTTAATGCCCTTTAATATATTGTGATGAAAATGCTGATAGTCCATACATTATTAAAATAATTTTGAACTTGAGTTCTGTATGTGATTTTCTATATAAGAGAATGTTCAAAACATTTAATTAACGTGAGTCATAATTTACTTTAATGTTCAATGAAACACTTTCTACTAACAACATTTACAAGTTGTAAATGTTGTTAGTAGAAAGTGTTACAACGCTGCAAAATTCATGGAATCAAGTGACATTTTCTTCTAAATAAAACACATATATTCTTATTAAATCTTTATTATAAAAAAATAAATTATATAGAGTTCAAAGAACTTAGCACCTTAAGTTTCAATATAAATGCATTGTCTGACTAATCTATCTACAATGAGTATCGAAAACGCTACAGATACTTAAACTAATAGTTGTAAAAAACACTACAGTAATATTTATTCTAAAACGAAAAACTATAGTGATTAATAAGATTTCACAAAATGTTTTAAGGGGATGAAATGATGACGTTAAATCGCAATATAAGTATTGATGATATTTTGTGAAAAATGATACGCAAATGAATGAATGATTATTCCTACTTTTTTTATCGATTCGACACAATCAATTTTCAAACCTTCTGTTAATATAACCTTTCACTATCCCTAGCTATACTTATAGTCGTAGTTTAAATTCATGTAGTATAAATCTATCGTATTAAAACGCGAAAAGACTGCGTCGAATCAATTATACAGCTAAATACAGTAAAGAGACAGGAAATCATATTTTGTCACTTATTGCCTCACGACGGTTTGGTGAGAGAACATCGGCTTGGAAGCGGATCTCAGCTTTTCAGACACAACGTGAGCAATTCGTGCACTTCTTTGCCAAACGAGTTCACGAGTCCGCTCATGATTGCTATCTACTCGAACCTGAAATATAATTTAAACAATTTAATTTCTACGTCGTCTTTCACAAAATAGAAATGGATTATACGAAGCAACTCCTCACTAAAAGAAAGTTTAGGCAAGTAGTAAACAAACCTGCTTAGGCTGCAACACTTTAATAGAATGTAATGTAGCGACGCCTTGACTGTTGACGCGCAGAGTAAGTTTGCCGTTCATCTCAGCAGTTGTAGCTGTAGCTGATTTAAGTTCTTTCTTTGCGCCACGTCCAACCTAAGAAAGACGGTGTTTATAATCAATCATTCAAAGGACTCTGTAATAATAGCGTATTGAAAACAAAATACTTACTTCCTTTTCAACCCGAAGTATCAATGGTCCAACTGCGAAATTGCTTTTTATCGTCGTATGGTCTGACATAATACTGACTGATACATCGCCGGATCTTCTTAAAGATGAAAGCCCATATAGAGTTCCCTTTGCCCTGGGCTTGCTTTTTTCACTGGTCTTAACCTTATTTGATGATGGCTTCTTCGTGTTCTTTACCGGTGCTTTTGCTGGTGGTTTAGGTTTAGGCTTGGTAGTTTTCTTGGGCTTAGGTTTTGCTGTGGTTGACTTCGCTTTTCCACTTTCATTTCCAGATTTCTCTTTTAAAGCTCTTGTTTCTGTTGACATAACATTTTCACTGACTGTATTAGGTTTCTGCTCATTGACTGGTTCTTCTACTTTATTCGTTTGTTCGACTTTTTCGGGAATTTCGTTCTTTTCAGTAACTCCACCACGCGCCGTATTCTTCTTCTTGTTTTGATTTTTCCTAGAAAGTATGTTTTAGCAAAATTATTATAGTACAATATTGAAACGCTGATAACAACAATCAAGTAATTATGTTGTAGACTTACGTTTTGTTTGTTTTATTTTTATTCTTTTTGGGTTTTGATTTTGACTTTTTGCTTGCATCAATTGGTTGCAATTTCACACTCACGGGATCATAGGAGCGTCGCAAAATATCATTCATCTTTTCTAGTATACTATCAACAAATTTATTGTATTTGACTATGTACACTGCAGGCACGGGTGCTGGTTTCTTAGGCGGCTCATCAGATAGTGCTCCTGTTATAAGAGTTCATGATTTAAGAAAAACATCACACTTTTTTAACTAAGTATATTTAATTTTTCATAGTGTTCGTAATTCTTAAATATAATTTGTGTCATGTTATATAATATCTTTATGAATGCATCTTACCTATTCGTCATATTATGATATAAAGAATTGAATAAAAAACAATGTGCACCTTTAAGTTTCTTATTTCTTTGAATTTCTTTTACTTTATTAATTACTAGCTTCCGCCCGCGACTCCGTCCGCGCGGATGTCGGTCTTCGCGTGGATGGTTTATTTCTTCATTTTGAACTGGGAAGACGTTTCTCCCTAAATTAATATATTAGATCCGTATGTGACCGTGTGTTCGCGGTTCTACAGAACAACGTCTATGGGGGAAACTGAAAAATTAAGATTTATTTTTTTTCTACGTATTTTCCCAGGATAAAAAGTATCCTATTTTATGCCCAGGATAATAAGGTATAATTATACCAAGTTTCATCGAAATCGAACCGTCAGTTTTCCCGTGATGCCTTCACATACAGACAGACAGACAGACAGACAAAAATTTTTTTAATCACTTATTTGGGTTTGGTATCGATCCAGTAACACCCCCTGCTATTTATTTTTTCAATATTTTCAATGTACAGAATTGACCCTTCTACAGATTTATTATATGTATAGATGCCTATTTATCGGTAAAATATTTTTTTAAATCGGTCCAGTTCCTGAGGTTAGCGAGTTTAAACCAAAAAATAAACTCTTTAGCTTTATATTGCTAGTATTGAACAAAAAAAATACTCTTGTATTTACCTTGTTACAATCTCAAATTTTTAAACAATTTTCTGTTTTTGTAGCCTAATTTAAGCAAACCATTAAAACTTATCGCAAAGTGTCGGAAAAGTTTTCATGTAACGTATTTTCCAATTATATATTTCTTCCTATATGATAAAACTTTTTTGTCATATCGAGTCACAGTCATTTTAACTCTTAAGGTCTTCAGGTCAGGAAAATAGTCAAGTAAAAGTACAAGTAAAGTCATTTCATTTATTCTGTTCACACCAATTCATAATATGAGTAATAACTAAATCTAAATAAGATTCAACGTAATGAAAATTGTTGATTTGTTCATTGAATAAGCCGAAATCCAAACAATCAAAAGCAAATAAATGATTCACGGTATATGGAAATCTGTTTACTATTCAATTTCTCTCTCAACAAAATCTAAACAAATATTTACTGAATTACATTATTCATGACATCACGCACTCGTACACAGTGTGTAATTAGGTATTCAGTGGGCTAATAATTCATACAACAACACGTGCAATTCAAATCACGTCAGTGAGGCACGCGAACGGCTAACTGTTTTAGTCTCCAAGCACTAAGCAGCGCTTGAATTCTAATCGTTTGTAACAATTAATAGGACCAGTCAACGATGGATTTTCTATTTTCTACACGTAAAAGAAACTGCGTGCCAAACTATTCGCAATCGAAGAAATCTAATCCAATTAATAGTGGCTATTTCAACCTACATAATTCATTTACATTGACTATATTTAATTTCACCTTCAGTTCAATTTAATTCGATGAATTAATTTAACAGTAATTATTATAACTGTCCAAAAATGTTTACAAGTTTATATGATTTCTTTTATTTTTGAACTTGAAATGGTTGTAGCTACTCGTTACTGATTTCTATCAAAGAAAGGAAATAGAGACCGCAATCGAGCGAGTTGTTTTAGGCGTTGCCGGTAACAAACTCGTTTAATTTGGGTCAAATTGTTCCTCGCGCCTCTCCCATAATTTCTCGGTGACAAACACTAAAAATTTCTCTTTTCGCATCTCATTATCTCGATTTCACTAAAGCGGACATAAGGCACGCGAATTCAGTGGTCATTTCGTCATTCAGTGAAAGTAAGTCTGAATCGATTTATACTCTGATCTCTGAATGTCGGGTTGTTTAGATTTGTCAAGGTCGGGTTCTGGGTGCGGTCAAAGAAAGTGTCAAGGCTACAGAAGAAATCGGATGGGTTCATCGTACGAGGTCCGGATGAGAAAGTAAGCGAGCTCGATACCCGCTCTCGACCCCTTAACACACATCCAGTTCATACTAGTTCCTTGTTAATATTCTACTGAGCTCTAACTACAGTCTGTCAAAGATGAATGCATCACATTATAGCGATCTTATCTACTATCTATTAACTTGCTTTTATCGCATGCGTCTAGTCTATAGGCGGCCTTATTATGTATCGGATGGGTCTAGGAATTGGAACTGGTTTGTACGTATAATACATATATAAATCGGTCAAAAAGCTAGTTACTTATATTACTTTTAATATTTACAATTAAATCATAACAGTAATAAAGGATATAATATGTTGTTAAAAGCATAGATATTTTAGCATACAAATATATAAGCTGCTGGATAGGATCAAGGAATTCTACATTAATATTTTATTTTGACTAGTTCATATTGTAAACTTTATGATATGAAAATTAAATTAATATCACTAGATAATGTCACTCTCATTTGACAATAAACTAATTCACTAGAGTTTTGACCGACATACAAAATTTATCTCTTTAAATACGCACAAATCATTTCAGAGGTAGTTTAAAAAATTCCACACAGTTTTAAGAACAAACAGTTTTATTTCAAAATAATTTGCCACGGATCTGATGTGACATGATCTAGACATTAATTTAACTTTTACTTTTTCGGGTCCATACTAACACTCACACATCAAGCACACACACTTAATAAATAAAATAAATTAAATAGCATAAATAAATAGTTAATAAATAGCTAAGCTAAAGGACGGGACCGAGGAGGTCTCTCAGGTGGATGCGGGAGCGAGGCACGCCCGTTCGCTGGCGCCATTTAACTATCTGACCTTTTTGTGTTCTGTGGTCCTTATACCAGCGGCAGTGGTCGCTTTTGTTTTCTTTACTTTACCGTGATGCGTCTTTTTTCCACTCTTTTTTTTGAGGGCCGCGACATTAGCCTTTAACTTTTTAGACTCACGTGAATGCTTGGAAGAGATATTCCTGCCGAGGGCATCAGAAATGTCGTCATCTTCATCATCGTCATCGTCTTCCTCTTCATCATCATCATCCTCATCATCTTCAGGTTCTAATGCGTCGGTGATATCTTCCTCATCGTCGTCATCATCATCGGCATCGCTAGCGACGGCGGCTTCCGAACTGGCAACAGGAGTTTCTACTTCAGCGCTCGCGGGTTCTTTTTGAGCCTCAGATTCGTCTCCTTCCACGGCGGGTTCGCCTTCTGATGCTTCGGCTTCTTCTGAAGCGGCAGCGACTTCTTCGACGGAAGCGGATGAAGCGGCAGCGGGAGCAGGAGCAGCGGCCACAGTGTCAACCGCGGCTACGACAGGCTGTGCAGCTGCGGGCTCATCATCGTCATCGTCATCTTCTCCACCTTAAGAGGAAGAGATATTTTATTAGTATTTTTTTCAGTCTGATTTAGACAAAATTATCAGTAACTCAATGACTAGTAATAGTAATAATTACCAATAATATTTATATTATTTTTCAGCAAAAAATTTCATATCATCGAACCGCTTTTATAATTATTTTAAATTGTTAATTAATCCTACCTCCCAAGATGTCGTCGAAGAATCTTTCTAGATAATCATCATCTTCGTCATCATCGGCTTCCTCGTCTTCATCATCATCGTCGTCGTCGTCGTCGTCGTCATCGTCATCACCTAGTATGAACAAATTAAATCTTAATTTATGTATTCATTCCACTCAACACTAATTGTTAAATGGTCATGTACCGTGAGAGTTTAAAATTTAATTACAATATGTACTTATCATTAGAAATGACGATAAAAAGCATAACTGTATATCTTTTATCGATGTGTTCACATAATATTATCATGGTAAAAGAATATTTCGAATCTAGTTATCGGGAATTAATTATTTGTACTGTAATATTGCGCAAAAACGGCATTACTGCAATGGTGCGTGACATCGAGAAGTATGCTTTATCCAGTAGAAAGCACGGTAGCTTCAATTTCTCTGATTATTTCTTTTAGAATCAATTAACAAATGAGAGCATCTGTCACGCTGCGTACATTCCGTTCATTCGCGTCCTGATTCGTTGGAATTTTATCGATAAATTGTTATACTTTCTAATGCATATTCAATCGATTCAAATAAAATATTATATTGTTATTAATATGTAATTATTTGATGTAAATCATATAATATGGGATTCATTTGTAATTTTTAAATAGCCTAATTAACTTAAAAATTAAATTTAAAACAAAAAGCAATTGAGTTGAAATTACTTCGTTCCAAGCAAAATATGATTCATTTATTTACATTAACGAATGTTTGTTGTTTCAAATGAAATTGAGTTTTAACAATGGTCCAAAAAAATGATGTAAATACAGAGAATAAACGAAAGCATCCATATAGTTTAGACAATATTTAAATCCGTTGCGTAATTCCCATCACTAAATTGAATATGATCCTTTACTTGTATACATTTATTTTCAAAACAAGTATAAAATATTCCGATGAAAATATCTAACACGTATGAAACGTAAATCTAGTATTGGATTGTAACTACCGTTACGATGAATTCTTGCAAACGGTAAACGGTATACGCAAATAAATTTATTTACTCTACTTGTTTAGAACTTGTTAGAAAGTTTTCATTTTACAGTAATGACCGTCAAACTTTTTATTTGAATATATTAAAGTAAATAACACGCGATTTAATCATGAAAGAATTTCACTAAATAGATTATAAAATTAGAAATGATAGTTTTATTCACCTGTGATATCAGGGATACCCTCATCGTCGTCGTCATCGTCGTCATCATCGTCGTCGTCACTGGAGGCTGCGGGGGCGGCGGCCGGGGCCGACTGTCTTCCGACTTCCTTCACCTCGCCCTCAGCAGACCTGATGATGGGGCTACTGCTAGCCAACAACACTAAGCAGCATACCGCCGCTAAAAACAACAATGACCTCATCTCGTATCTGAAACAAACAGGGGCCTTTAATCATCACCGTCAAGAGGTGACCGCGACGGGGTGGTCACGGGCACTCGCTATCACGATATCACAACACTATCACAATCACAGCACGTGCACTGGATGTCCTTAACACTTCACCTTTTGACTTTTCACTGTTGAGTCCTAATGGGCTCTTGCGGAAGATGTTCCGCCCGCGTCCTTCTTTGTCGGTGATCGGGACGCTATGTCCGAGCCTGGCGAACGGAAACGTTATAGCGGCGGCGTCTTCACCGCACTCTCTTTTATAGAGTTACGTCACACAGGCTGGGAAGGAAAGTAGTGATGGTAGCCAGTGCGGACATAGATCAACGGCGCTATAGACTTTCTCCGAATATCGACTCGATAATGTGCTTATATATTACAGTGTTCGCTCTTATGTTTTAAATTAGCTATTACGTGTTGTTACCTAAACAATGCTAATAGAGCGTAGCTCTGCTACGTCGAAGGGCTGAATCTATTATGAGTTAAAAACTTTTCATGTTATATTTTATACTATACGCCGGGTCTGCGTCAGTCGCGAATCTATAAGAATCGAAGAGGGGTTGCAAAAGTTCGATTAACTAATTTATTCAACTTATTTGCCGACGTATAATGTCTTTGGAGAAAAGTGGGCAAGCGTGTGGTATTGGAATTTTAAAACATTTTGAACATTAGTATGTGGTCACTAGAGCCATACTTTCACTTAAGGTTATGTATGAAAACGCGTCTAGTGTAATTGATAATGTGACGTAAAAAGGAGGCGCATGATTGGGAAATATTTTCAACTTTTACTAGCACATTATATGACCAATTATTCATCATAAATCGCAATTACAGCGCAATAAAATTACAATTTTATAGTGCGGATTCCATTCATAAACAAGGATTACAGTTGTGAATTGTAGAATGTCTTTAATTCAGATGCATTGTAAGTACTATGTGTATGTACTATTGTATACGTAAAATGGGTATCCATACAAAGATGTAAGTAAGTAGGGAATCAATAAATTTTTACTTTCAAATACAGAACACAGCAAAAATAATATTATATACAACAAAAGTACTATAATCGCATCAAACATAGTATTTTATATAGTGCAGAGAATCTTTCAGGAGATACGAATCTCCATATAAATCATATTTCGATCTCGCATAGTTCGCGTTTTAACAACCAGGAAGTGTGAAGTGCTATTTCCATAAAAGTGATCTTCGTTATCGTAATAACTATAAAGTCAGTGCACAGGTTGATATCGCGACATCGCTCCTAAGCGAGAAAGGTCTAAACCCGTTTTTGGTTTTGTAGGCGGCCACAAATATTTGTATGCGGCTTGTGAATGGACCTCGAGGACTTTCTCCAACTGACTCTTACACTCACACTGCAAGCGTCAGTCGCTTGTTAATATTTTGTGCCACTTTGCGTTACCAAAATTATGACATTTTTTGTATTTATCGCTTCATTGGGCATTTTCACATCAGGTACTGAAGTATAATTTTACCAAACATTCGTGACAGAAATCTTACAGCAACTTAAACTATTCTCCTAATTCTACGCGTAAATACATTTTATGTTGAACATAATCTCCGGTAACTGTCTCATAAGAAATCATTTTGTCAGATAAAACTAAATATGGATCGCTCACTAAATCAGTATTATATTGCATTTCAAAATAAACATCAACACACGACTATAGTAACCATAATAACCAGGATCTGTTACGTAGGTAAACCTCAAATATTTAACATTTCACTCACTAATTTCTCCACACTGAAAACAACGGCCAAACGAGTCATACAACAAATTACTTAGGTACTACAACTTACAAGTTCTTTTTCTCTTATTACCTGTACATTATGAAAATACCAAATTCCTAAGAATTTCATGACAAATATTATTTCTGAGGATATTATTATCTGACCCATTTTACGGAAATTATACCTATCATTGTCAAAACTTCTTAATTGTTGTGATTTTAGCAATTCTGTTAATTAGCTTACTTAACTTTAAATATATTGGTCTAAGGTCTGTGGTTTAGCTGCAACATACCACAATGTCAACAGAGCGACTATCAATACTGTATGGGAACCATTAAAACATCAAAGAACCAGTCTCCATAAGGTCAATGTATTCGCAATTTACCACGGTTATTCTGAGATATCTACGATTTTAGCCATTTCTATCTCAACATATTCATGATATTCAAGCTTTAGATTGCTGAATTCTCATGCTGCTCATAAAATGTAATTAATAAAAAAAGGAAAGTTATTTAATTCACATAAACTTCCGTTCAGCTTTATTTTTATGTAACACGAAATCTTGTAAGATAAACCCCAATCCAGATAATCTTCTTGGAATTATGAAAGTTATCATAATTGAAACTGGAATGTATTTCGCAATTTTGGTATTTTTATTACTTTTGAGTTTGTAATATTGTACTTTTTAGAGCCAATAAAACAACATTATTCGATCCATGAAGTTAACTGATTGTAGTCGTACCAGTTAGTCTCTTATTTTGTTCCGATTGTAATAAATGTTGCATTGGGATTAAGATTAATGGCTGGTGTGGTTAAGAGCATGGAAATAAAAAAGTTACGAGCCAATTGATCTTTATAGTCCCTTTCAATTATTTGATTAAATTATTCTGTTGTAATTTTGAATGTTTATCTGGATTTAATAAAGTGTAACAGAGAAAGCTCTCAAACATTTCTAGTGACTGCGGTTTTTGAGCGTTGCTTTTTTTTCTTTATTTGAAAGAAGTAATTCATCCCAAATTGTTAATTATTTTTACAAATTAAACCTACTTATGTTTGTATTAATGAGTTTTTTTTTCAATGTTATCTACTATAATGCATGTATATTTTCACATTCAGCGTCATAAAATTTCATAATAACTAAGATCTCAACACTTCTAAGAACAAAATTAATGTCAATGTTGAGATTTCAAGAAAGTAAAAGTTTTAAGGAAAATGAAACGACAAATGTCACAGTTGAAATACTTTTATGGATTAATGAAACGTGCATAATTACAATTGTGACAATATCCAGTTTTTGTACAGTTTCATTCGCTTGGAAGATTTGCTAAAAAAAAATTTTCGGTTATTTTTACGTAATTTTGAGGACTCTATTAATGCAAATCGCTTCTTCTGGTTTTGCCTCATTTTATGGTTTATTAAATAACTCAAATTTAATACCAGAAAACAAATTTACTACCAAATGAGAATATCTAAAATTTACTTCCAGAACGCAGTTATATCCAATGTTTTGTTTGGAATTATTAATATCCTATATCAATACAAACTCTCTTGAGTATTACGAAATATTATAACAGTTAAACTAATGATTTAAAAGAAAACAATAAATCAATATAGTGAAAATAAAAAGTAAAAAATAAGACTATATTATTGACTTAACCGGGTGACCTGGTCTTAAGTATGGTAAGTAAATCAAGGGCTATCCTGATTAGCATTGGACGTCATAGATAAAGTAAACAGATACTAGACTTTTTAAATATAAGTAGATTTTTTTTCATCAGCAATTACTATAAAATTGTTTATATCTCTATATGAAAGCTAATTTCCAGACTGTTATGAATGTTATTAATAATAATAATAAAGCTCATTTATTCCGTGTTAAAAAAATCAAAATTTACATTTCAAATGTTTTGTTAGTTGTTAGTTTAACTTAATCTATTTTAGTATCTAATGTTAGTTTTATTTTTCTTATTTCCACGGACCCCTTATTGGGTAAAAGCCTCCTCTCTCCTCTTCCATGTAATCCTATCCTGTGAAATTTTCATCCAGTTTTTGCCCACCGTTTCTATTAAATCATCAGCCCATCGCTTTCTTGGTTTACCTTTTTTCCTTTTTCCTGTTGGTCCTGCCCATTTAGTTGTCAGTAACGTCCATCTGTTATCTGTATATCTCGATATGTGACCCGCCCATTGCCATTTGAGATGTAGAGCTTGGCGGAGAGCATCTGTTAGTTTAGTTTTATTTCTTATGTCTTTGCTTCTAATCTTCTGTATTTTTCTTATTTTTAATATACTTCGTTCCATTGAACGTTGGCATGTGGTAATTTTGTTTTTAATTTTCTTTGTATATGTCCATGTCTGGCTCCCGTATGTCAAACTAGGTAAAATACAGGTATCCATCACTATTCTCTTCAATCCTATGTGGTAGTCTCCTTTTAAAATTTCTTTTTGAGCCCAAAATTTTTTCCACGTCCCATTAATTCTTCTATCAACTTCTTCTTCATTACAGTTTTCGTTAAATGATACTAACTTTCCTAGATATATGTAGCTGTTAACATATTCGATTTGATTACCGGATATTTGTATTAGTTTAGTTCGAGAATTGGTCATTATTTTAGTTTTTTGAAGGTTCATATGTAGGCCTACTTCCTGGCTGGAGTTCGATAACAGTTGTAACATTTGTTCTAGTTCGTTGGCTGAGTTGGCAAATAGAACTATGTCATCTGCAAATCTTAGATGACTAAGATATCGGCCTGAAATCCACAGCCCTTTGTTTTTCCAGTCAATACTCTGGAAGACATCCTCCAATACTGCGATGAACAGCTTTGGCGATAAGGGGTCACCTTGTCTAACTCCTCGTTCGATTTGTATCTCTTCTCCTTTGTTTTCTAACCGTATTCTGCTTACACTATGAGAGTAGATGTTCTTTAGAATATTTATATATGTGGTACTTATTTTGCATGATTCGAGCGCTTTCCAAATTGAACAGTGAGTAATGGAGTCGAATGCTTTTGAGTAGTCAACAAAAGCTACATAAAGCGGGTGATTGAACTCTTTATATTTCTCTAGTACTTGGTCTAACGTGTGGATATGATCTATAGTTGAAAAGGCCGAACGAAAGCCTGCTTGTTCAATTGGTTGTTGGGAATCTATTAGTGGTGTTAACCGACTCAAAAGTATGGATGTAAAAAGTTTATAAATACTAGATAGAAGGCTAATAGGTCTATAATTAGCAATATCTAATGGATCTCCTTTTTTATAGAGCAAAACTATCTCAGAGCTGTACCATTGTTTAGGTACATTTTCGGTTTGAAGTACTAAGTTATAAAGTTGTGCAAGATATGGAGTGAGTACTGGTGCACCTATTTTTAGAGCTTCATTGGTAATATTATCTGGGCCCGGACTCTTGTCAGATTTTAGTTTTTTGATATGTTTTAATACTTCGTCCTCACTAACAAATACTTTTACGATATCTTCCTTATGTTGCGTACTCAAAAACTTTTTCTGTGTAGTTTGTATCATTATTTCTGGTTTCTTATATAATTCTTTATAAAATGAAGTTGCGTAATTAATAATATCCTGACGTGTTTTAGTTGTCTCTTGCTTTTTGTTTAGTTTAAGTATCCAGTCTTTATGTGTAGTAAGTTCTTTGTTAGCTCGTTTGATGCTTCTGTATTTGTCTAAGTTTTTCTCTATAATTTTGCTTCTATGGTTTTTGTAATCTCTTGCTATTTCTTTATTTGATAATTTAAACAATTTTTTAAGTTCCTCTTTAATTTCTTTTGTTTTATTTTTAGTTTTTAATAATTCTGTTCGCCTGTTTAGTAGGTGTATTGTTGATTCGCTTAGTATGTTAGTTTTGTTGTCTCTGTTATTAGTTGTAGGTTTTTTAATAACGCTTGTTGAGATTATGTTTTCTAATTTGTCGTAGAAATATTGTATGTTTTTTGTATCATGATTGAGATTTATTTTATTTTCTAAATTTTGTTTCAGTAGCTTTATGTACAACATTTTTTCTTGGTCAGTTGAAGGTAACTTATGTTGGGATCTGAAAGTTTTCCTGCTCAATTTCGGTATTTTTAGTGAAAGAGAGGCTCGTACTAATCTATGGTCTGACGGATAGGACAGGTTATTCAGAACTTCTACATTATTTATCATTTTAGGTTCATTGCACATAATAAAATCAATTTCGTTTCTCGTTCTATGGTCTGGCGACACCCAAGTCCATCTCCTATTGTGCCTCTTTTTAAAATATGTGTTCATTATAAACAGTTTTTGTTCGCAAGCATATTGAATTAATCTTTCACCTCTAGCATTCCGTCTCCCATATCCAAATTTACCCATTACAAAATTTTCATGACTAGATGGTTGTCCTATTTGAGCGTTGAAATCTCCCATAACCAATACGGTTTTGCCTTCAACTTCCTGGGCCTTCCTAAGATCGTTGTAGAATCTATCAAGGTCTTCCTCGCTCGCTTTTTCGGTAGGTGCGTATGCTTGAACAAGTGTGAGAAGTTGTTTGTTTAGATTAAGTTGTAATACCGCTACTCTTTCAGATATTCCACTATAATTTACTATGCAATTTTTATAATGCTTTTTGATTAAAAATCCTACGCCATATAGTCCTTTTGTTTCTCCTGTATAGCAGAGTATGTATTCCTGTAATTCTTCGATTTTGCAGCCCATTCTCCTTACTTCACTCAGTCCTATAATATCGAAGTCTACGCTTTTCAGTGCATGCAGCAGTTCAATTAATCGTTCTTGTGATGCTAAGGATCTTACGTTGTAGGTGCAGATTTTTAACAGATGGTTGCGCTTCATTTTTGAGGGGTGAGGGTGTTGGTCGTTGTCCCCACGGTGACCAACCGGCTTGGGGAAAATATTTGTAAGTTCTTCTATTGTGGTTTGTGTTATATTGTTCCGGTGGCTGATAGGTATTTGCTATGCGTTGTGGTCTATTTTTCCAGTTAGAGATGTTGTGGAGTTAGATCGGCCTCTCATTAGTGTGAATGCGTTTTTCTTATTTTTTGTCGTTATGAATGTTATTATGATACCTAAATAAAAACACTTTTCTAGGTTTGTAACAAAGTATTGACAGTGATGGTCTTTTTAGTTGTTGTCTTAATTCAATTAAGGGCCGATTTTTCAATGCTTGGATAAAACTTATCCGTCCAATAAAGTATTACACGATAATATTAAAATGTCACGTAAACTGTCAAATACGGGCAATTAGAATACGTTTTTAAAATGGTAGTTTTATACATTATTCGACGAATAAGTTTTATCCAAGCATTGAAAAATCGGCCCTTAATCAATCACTTACAAAGCTCAAGAACTCACAATAAAGTCTCGCTTATAAGATCTCCTGAAGCATGAAACATCTTAATACGAGGAAGCAAAACATCACTTTATAAAAACGACTAACGGTTGCACCGCTACAAGTACCGTGCAACTTTTTTATATTAATCTTTTTTTTTACTCGATCATTGGCAGTAGAGTCTATCTAAAAATGTTTATTATTGTCGCCAATATTCCATTTCATAAATATGATTGAAAATGTAACCGACTCATTTTAATTGTATCTAAAATATAGCAATATAATACAAAATCTGTTTATTTTTTCTAAAAAAAAACTAATATTCTTTCTATAAATAACTAAGTAAAACGGAACCTGGCTAAATAAATCTCAGTTACACTCTATTAAGTCGACATAATATTACATTTTTCAGTATAGTATTAAAGAAATTCCTTTAAGAGCGAGTTTAAGAGAAATCTATAATTAAAGTCGACATTCGCACGAGTAGAGCGAAAATGATATATTGACCAACTGTCAGCTGTTACTAATATGATGTGGAATATAATTAAGAAAAACAGAGAAAACCCTACGAAATGTACATTTTTAAAATGTCATAACACAGACAAAAAGATATATTAAAGTAGATTTTAATAGCAATATACATTATCATTGATCATTGATATGAACTTTATAGTGATTAATTTATCTTAAACTAGCTTTCCGCCCACGGCTTCGCCCGCGTTTTCAAAGAAAAACCTGCGTATCTCCTGTTCCAGTGGGATTTCCGGGATAAAACCTAGCCTATGTGTTAATCCAAATTACCCTCTATATGTGTGCTAAATTTCATTGAAATCGGTCCAGTAGTTTATGCGTGAAAACCATACATACATACATACATAATTACAAACCTTTCCTCTTTATAATATTATTAGTATATTAGTATATTAGTATAGATATACATGGCTTTGATATTTATTTTTCTTAAATCCCACCAATATTATAAACGCGAAAGTTTGTAAGAATGTGTGCTTGTTGATCTTTCTCGGAAAAAACAGCTGATCGGATCTGTATGGAATTTTGGTACTTTAGAAAATACGATAGTCTTGATACATAAACACATAAGCTGCTTTATCCTGGGTACCACGGGGCGCCCAATTTCAACTTGTATGTAATAGGTATACGTAAAGAACTGAGTGCTTTAATATGATGTGAAAATACACATACGCTCACATGAAGCTATTTGTCACCTTGACAAATTCGTACCTTACAAATTAAATTAATTACCAATCAATTAATTTGTTATAATCTGTGACAATCCGTCGTTTAAGTCCGAGGTAAAGTGGGCCACTAACGCGACCGGTCGGACTTTCTTCGCCTTCTCACTTCCGCCTGCGAGCCTCCACGCAAGGACTCGTCACCTATTTACTGTATGTTGGTCACTAGTCACAGCTGATTGGAGTTTATTAATATGTTTAATTGAGATAATTGTAATTAGAAGAAAAACTTATTTTTAAATGTGAGGTGATAAATGGTAAAACGATGTTACAACGATTCAAAAATGCTTCTAGAAGTCTTATTTAATAAATAAATGTTTTGAGTTTGAGTTTAACGAATTAAATAAGCATTTTAGTTGTTATGAGTAAAATCTACAATTTTTTTATTTGTGCTGTATTGCTCTGAACAATTACAAAATAAAATTTAAACATTGAAACAAACAAGCGATTTCTTCTAGACGACCGAATGTACGTAGAGAAAATAAAATCAAGGAGAGGATTTGGGTGAAGCAGTAATATTAGATTCTAATCCCTATAATTCAATTGCTAGTAAAACCACATATAATACTAAAATAGTAAAACTATAAAAAGTATTCTTACTTGATATTTTGAATGTACCTACCTACACAAAATCGGAAATGTTTTGTGAAATTTGCAAAAAGTGTTTTTATTAATCATGCACGAAGTCATAATATTTATGCATAGTGAAAGTTTTTGTGTTACATAATATCGCACTTTTAGAATTTTTAAATTCACGATAGCAGGTATTATGTGTAACAGTGATGCGAGGACATCAAACTGTGCATTTTGAATGCAGTAATTATGTGTAGTTGATATCTATGATTTTTAGTTGATAGGAATATTATTAGTAAAATTATTGAGCCTTCACTCTTTGTTTTAAGGATTACTTCTACTATTTGTTTGAGCTTTAAATATTCATTACTAAATTTTAAAACGTAATGCATTAATATTTTTATCAAACTAAGCATATAATGAAATTAATTGTATTTATAAATTATAAAGAGTGGTGTAGAATATAGCAAGATTATTTGCTTATAAATTCTCAAACATATTTTAGTATTGGGACATCTAGCGACAACTATCAGAACTACATACGTTCATATGACTACTGATCTAAGACAACTTTTCATGACCTCCGTAGCCTTTACAGTACATATATTATATCGCATTTTGTTATTAGTTTAAGTAATATCTATAAGATGGCGTTGAAAAATAACTCAACTATTGTAAGAAAATTAAGAAAACTTCCAAAATCGTATGCCTTTGTCTTACATTTTTTTTATTGTAGGTATAATCTTAAAATAGCTTATATGCAACAACTGTTCTTTCTTCTTTTATTTTCTTCAATTTGTTATTTATTTCTTAACAACAAAACTGTTTTGAAATACTTTAATGTGGAAAAATATTTGCTCATATAATTGTCACATGTAAAAGAATGCCAATAACGCAATACCATGTCTGGTTCATTACATACAAAAGACGATTAATGCCATCCGACTACCAATAGATGCAGCTAAGTGTATCATTTTAACCAGCAAAAAATAAAATTAGATTTAATTGCAATTTCATTGCTTTTTATAATTTTTTACATACTTTTGTCAATGGAACCTACCTATTTAATTTAATTTTCACTCGATTTTAACTAATTTTACAGAAAAGTTTATATTCAAAACAACGCCATCTCATGAAACTACTATAAACAAGTTATTCTCCTCCGATTTGGCGATGCTAAACGAATACTAGATGGCACTACAGACGTTTTTACGTTACTTTTCACGTTTTTAACACAGACCAATAATAATATCACAGACCACAGACTAATAATAATATACTACGTTTTTAATACATAGTCTCATTGCCTTTGCAGTACCTATAAAAAATATTGTAAATGGGTTAAAGCCGTTATTAATTATTACTAACTGCGTTCCTGTAGCGGCTTATATTAGGTAGGTACCTAGTGTATTGATCGTTTTCATACGAAAAATGAATTGTCGGAAAACTTGCGAGATTGTGTGAATATTTGATTGCAAGATCTCATTACAAAATAATATACATAATATAACCTATACTTAAACCGTAGTAAGTATATTATTTCTAGTCACATTTAATTATATATAAATTATAAATAAATATTAAAGGACAATATTACACAAATCGATCTAGTCCCACAGTAATCTCAATTAAGGCTTATGTTGTGGGTACTAGACGACGATAAAATATATAATTTAATATTTTATAAATACATAATATATAGATTATAGATAACACCCAGACCCAAAAACAAATAATCAAGTTCATCACACAAATATTTGCCCTGACCGGGGATCGAACCCGGGACCGTCAGCTCAGTAAGCAGTTACTTTACCTCTGCGCCAACCGCGACGTTAAGAATATCAAGAAATCATCATAATGATAATAAATCGAAACTAAAGTTAAATACCTACCTACGTCATCTTGTTTTATTTTCTAAATAATCCTATCAGATTACCTTTATATGAAGTATGAACCAAAAAGTTTTGAGATTTAAACCGTAGAAAAGGTTTTGAATGATCCTTTGCGTTTTTTTTCTTTATGCGCCTAAAATTAAATATTTCGACATCGATTCCCATAAGAATGAAGTATTTTCCCGTTATAAAAAGTAGCCTATGTTCATCAGGTAGGTATAATTTTTGCTTCGAATGGTGAAATAATTTTTCAAATCAATCCAGTAGTTTCGGATCCTATCCAATACAAACAAACAAACAATCAAATCATTTCTGTTTTGTAGATAAATACGAAAGTTACTCCGTCATAGTAGGACAAAATAGAAAATAGTGGGACCACGAGAAAATAGGTATTCCCGCACGCGTCTGAACCGATTTTGACGGAAATTTCGATATACATACGTACATACCTACGTTGAAAAAGGACATCTCAATTTTGTTGCATAAATAGGATTCAAGGGGTAGGAACAGGGATTGAATAAGGCACACGGTTGAAGCCGTAGAATGAAAGTTGGTAATTTATAAGATTAATTTATTGTAAAATAAACTAGGTACTTCATTTTACTTAAACATATTCTATTTATCATTCATTGACTTATCATAAACTTTTGAGTCTAGTTAGGTACTAGTACCTATTATGTGAAAATTTTGAAAAAAATGTTTTCTTTAGGAAATTATTAGCATTAATTACCTTGTCTTGTCATTAATTTATTTACCTACTTGGTAATAATCGGTCGAACACTTGTTTAAAGTTTATTTTCCTTGTCTTTTCCAGGTAATCTAAATTATTTAATTTTTGCAGTAGGTAATTAATTCATTTCGGCTTGAACAGACAAGGCCATTAGGTGAAGCGAGATTGCCAAATATGGGTGATCTGTAGATATACATAATCCACAAGGAAGCATCACATTTGCTGTAGCTTCTTATGGGTAGGTGAACGAAGTGCCTTAAACTACCTAGCCAGGTCTGCAAACTGTAAACTGTCCATACCCAAGCACCACTCAGCAGCTTTCAAGGGTAGCTTTCGATACAATGCCACTGTGGGCTCTTTCAATTTATGCGTTTCGTATCGGACCGCTGCCGCACGTTTTCCGTGCCGCTAGTTAGGTATAACCCGCTGCCGTGCCGTTGCAGTACGGTAGCAGTCCGTTACCAAAATCTTAAATTGAAAGCGTATCTGACTGCCGTGCGTTTGTATGCTAGTGCTGTTTTAAATTTATTTGACACCAGTTAAGCCATGGACTATGACGAAGAAACATTACTGTTAGTGCTCTTGTTGAAAAACATCAAACAAAAAAATAAACAAAAACTACGCCTCCGTTATTCCGTATTTCAACTGACCGTCCGTATTATTACCACGACTGACTTATACATATATTATAACCTTAAAACGCGCGTATTTCTGTACTTAAGTACCGTAGAAATGTAAGATGATTGAATTAGATTAGACCAAAAAGTAAATTTTTAGAGCACAAATATTCTCTGTCAAATCATACCGATATATCGATATTTTTTAATAAAAATATCAATATCGATATTGATATTTTCAAAAAACATTGATTCGATATATATCGATACTTTATAGTTTATTGCATTTCCGACATCCCTATGGGACTTGCGACGTTGCCGTCCTGCTGTCGAGCGTTCGCGGTACGGACGCCGCGCTGTTGCCGCACCGTGCATTTTGTATGAAAACAAACGACCGGCCGTGCGCCGTACGACAAACGCACAGCTTCGGCACTGTTATAGCGGTCCGATACGAAACGCATAAATTGAAAGAGCCTTATGTTGGAACAACATTCCACCACCATTAACCAGTTTGACAAATATTAATAATTTTCGTTTCCAATACCGGAGACATATTTTAAAATCCTGTTCTAACCCTTAGTGCATTTGTATCGAATTACAGTTTACACATAAACTTTAATTAAATATTTATTTTATTTACTGGTTATAATATAACATAACATTATATAGACCTTTATTTTCTGCCTATTTATCATTATAATTATAAACATTGTAAGTATATGTTAACGGAAATGTATGTAATCCGTCATTGTATAAAATTCCCAGGAAATGTATGTAATTCCTAAAATCGCACGGAAATGTGTGAAATAAATTATTTTATAGTACACATTTCCTAGGAAATCCATACATTTCCTAACTAACAGTCGGAAATGTAAAACATCTAAGATATTGGAAGGTACGCGGGACGAGGGGTATGTATGTCGCAATCGGATTGTATAATCCGCCGAATTACAAACGGCCGGCATTTTGTAATATGCCGAAAATTCGTAATCAGAATTTTTTGGTTTGGATAAGGGGGTGGGTTAGGTTAGGTTCGTGTTTTTTAGAACTATACAGAAATAGGAGCCCCACTTCGTGGGGCTCCGTCGGCTCGCGACCGTCTTTTTGTAGAATTTTTGAAAAAGACGAATTTCGGCATATTACAAAATTCCGGCCGTTTGTAATACGGCGGTTTATACAATCCAACTGCGACATGTACACGGGGACAGCAGGACGAGGGGACTGATTACTTAAGGACGCTGTCACAAATCTGCGTTACTCAAATTTAGGTATTTAACGTCGCAACGTGGTTCGCGGGACATCACGCTCACGTAAACATAGCGCAATCCATTTTATAGACCATCTTCATACTTGATATTTTTTTTTTATATTTTTATTGAAATTGATTCCA
>CAJQZM010030747.1:0-21290 GCA_907164665.1 Colias nastes | reverse complement strand
CGATCATATCATGAAATGAGCAAATCTACGATATGACCACGACATATCTATAACCGTAGTTTGAATATTGGGAACGGCCATAAAGCAATAAGTTTAAACAACAATTATTTACAATTACAATACTTAATAATTTTGCCAGAAAATTACATTTAACAGGGTGTTTATAATAAGTAGTTTCAACTCGAGGGCCGCGTGTTCGACACGCGCGGGGGCAGTTTCAACTAATTGTGTGTCTATATTGCTTCCGATGTTATTATCTGTTAGTTATGACAGGTACTTAACCGACTTTACAGAATGATGATTGATGTAAAGTGACTTTTATGAAATAATGTTTGAATTTTTGTGTGAAATGAAAAAAATATTTGCATTTGAAAATAGTAGGTACCTAATTCAATTAATTATCAGTCTAAACATGACAGATACCTACTTACAAGGAAACTCTCAAAATAAAGAGCCATTTGCTTCTAATAAACATTAGACGTTTAAAAAGACAAGTAAAATTAGTAAAAAAGTAGTTAAATCATTAAATCCAATGTTTTCTTATTATTTACAATAGTTACATATCACGTATAAGTGTTGTTCAACGAATCCGCGGGGTAGAGATAGTCAGTGTTACCGGTGCTCGTCGCGACACGTGTTCAATTATTATTCTGTGAGAAAATGTATGAAACATAAAGCAAAACGTTCGCTTGTTATAATTAACTACTTAATATCATACATTAATACTAAATTTTAGGTAGGTATCATCGATAATCTACTATATAAAAATAAGTCGGGTTTTCCTTCCTGACGCTATAACTCCAGAACGCACCAACCGATTTCCATGGTTTTGCATTCGTTGGAAAGGTCTCGGGCTCCGTGAGGTTTATAGCAAAGAAAAGGTGTCTCTGGTGGCGAAACGGAGTTCGCCCGGTTTGCTAGTTAAAAATATATTTCCATGTATACTCACATATTACAATATCAATTGTGTCAAATAAATATAAGTACTTAACTCATCTTATTTATTACATCTTTAAAATAATATGTAATAATGAAATTTCTACCAATCTGATAATAGGTAATGTCCTTCAAAATACACTTCATTCAAACGTGGTTAACTTTTTATCTCTCCATCAAATACACTATTAAATAAATATAATATAAAACATAATCCCCCATTTATCATAGACAGGGTTAAGTTGTAAGATCCGTAACATATGTGATCCCCGCGGGTTTGCTGTTTACACAAATTAATCGTACAAACATTTCAAATTATCACAAACATTTGCACAAAATAATAACTGTAGTACTAATACCTGACGGCATCTATTTTAATATATTATGAATAGGGAAGAAATTTTGGATGGTTTTTTGGTGATGCGAAAATGATTGAATCGTGATTGGTGAAATTGGTAATTGTGATAGTCTCGCTATTTCTACTAAGTATCTATTTATTGTTTAAATTTAATGTTTTTAAGGCAACTACTGCGTGGAGGGTAGAGTATAAAGGGTAGAGCCGCTGTGCAAAGGATATTTTGCCTGCAAGAGATCGCTCTTTTTGCGATAAGGCTTTGTCTATATTAAGTTATTTCTCGTTTTTATTTAATTAAGTCAAATTATTTCAACACAAGATTTGTGTCTCTATATTATACCATAAACCTGAATTTCCATAAAAAAAATACATTCCACTATGGAAAACATACTTATGTGTACATTTTTTCACACATTCACTTTCATGTAATAAAAACCATATTATAACTGTTAGATAAAAGCGAATTCGCAAGAGATTACCAGCCATAGACCCAAGAGTATAATAACGTATTGTACAATACAGCTTCCTCACTTCCGTAGCAAATCCTTTGAAGGACCAAAGATTTTTCCGAGCATAGATAATAAAGGATCATTTCTATGGTCGTTGTCGATGACAAAAAAATTGAGTGATCAATAGATTTATTATAAAAAATCGAATTATAACGTGTTGATCAGTTTTCTTATAAAGTATAATGAAATTCATTGTTAATATACCTACGGTCAATAATTAATGGGTAGGGTAAAGTACCTTTAGTCGTACCAGCGCTTAAGTCGTACCACGTCGATATCTGCGCACCCGTCATGAAAAGGTGACATCTAGCGGTGCAAAATGGTTCTACTCAGTACCACGGGTAAACAGCAACACGCGGCGGCTTGCCGGAATTCGCGATCAAAAAATAATGAAAAAGTAAGTTTTTTGCACAGTTTTCACTAATATTTTTACGTCATTCATAAGCAATTTCACAAAAGATTGTGTTGAAACGAATATTTTTTTGATTCATGTCTGTTTTTATAGTGTTTTCTGGTTGATATGAGCTAGGTTAAACGGTAAACGGTTTCTAGGTTATGTTATTAATTTTGGTTTTTAACTTTGTACACCCCGTTGCCTAACTCGTACCTGCATAAATTTCCTAATTCGTACCGGTACGACTTAGGTGTTACAGAGATATTTTTTGCTAATTTCAATTTTTTCTTTTAGGTGATCAATATGGCAAAGAAAATTTATAACTCTTTGAAGACCTATATTAAATTTGAAAAAACATTAAGAAAGAAAAAGGAACACAAGTCAACTAATAAAAAAAGAAAGATAGACAGGAAATCTAACAAAGATAATAAACTAGACGCTAAAGAAAATTGGTTGTGCAAACTATGCAACGAAGATCGCAAAGAAAATATGACCCAATGTATTAAATGCAAAGGATGGGTACATGATTTATGTGCAGATCTCGAAATTAAAACTAAAAATTACATTTGTGACATATATGCATTTAAAAAAAATGATAGTTTTATTTCCTAAAGGTACTCATTATTACGAAATGAAACTAACGTTTTTTTATTATTATTATTATAAGTAAGACTGAAATTGATCTCGTAGCATATAAGTCTACGCAGTTTTTTAATTGTCCTTAGAATTCTAGTTGGAAAGATATATGTTTACTCTAAGTACGACTTAGGCCATGGGTGGTACGATTAAGGCTACCGGTTGCCTAAGTCGTACCGAAGGAAGGTTTTTGTAAAACCTATAAAAAACATTTTATTAAAAGATTTTTATATGTCTTATTAGTCTTTGTTGATTCGTTAGTAAATGAAGAATTTATATATGCAAAGATTTTTCTTTTATTTATATTACAATAGAAATTATAGCTATTTTCCTTGAACTGGTACGACTAAGGCGACCTTACCCTATATGGGTATCTAATTAAATGAGTCTCTACATAAAAGATGCATTTAAAATTCGCTCCAATCAATAGTTTATAATATTATTTTGAACTCACTGAAACACAATAGTTATGTGCAAAAAGGAACTAAACCACAGAATAGTTAATAGTTAGCTAAGGGCCGATTTTTCAATCCATGGTTAAAACTTATCCGCCAAATAAAGTACCTATTACACGATAATATTAAAATGTCACACGTAAACATTCCCGTAAACTGTCAAACACGGGCAAAGAATACATTTTTGAAATGGTAGTTTAATAAGTTATTCGACGAATAAGTATTAACCAAGGATTGAAAAATCAGCCCTAAACAGAATAAAACTTATAGAACTAAAACAGTCTTCACCAACTCTACATGCTTAGTAATAATTTTAATTACCTAACCAAGTTACTGTTTTAGACTAAGCTACTACTCTGATTCAAATACCCATCCACAAATAAATATCAATCTAGCAACAAAAAACTTCGAATTGCCGATAGCAATTCACTTTATCTCAAATTAGTGTTACCATCCCACAACACGAATTTAATCTATGTTCCAACTAAAAAAACTGGATAAAACCGGATAATCCCCTACTAACACCTCTCGAATTGATTTGTCGACACCCACAAACTTATTTGGGACAATGCTTTACTCGACATTGTCGAGATATACCGCTCTAATTCCAAACTTCCGAGATTCAGGGAATTTTATCTTTTTGTAAGAAACACGCTTTGCGAAGTTCCGACGACACATGGTTATAATGGAGCCAGCTATCCGGGGATTCATTTCATTTTGTAAAATATAAACAGGCGGCAAATACCTTACGGAATTTGTCTGAGTATTATCAATCTACCTACGTAAATGTATTTAAATAATATAATGTAGGTATATTCATTATCTTCACCTATAGATTTAATATTAAAAATGCCACTTCAGAGATGAAAAGTTTTCAAAGATTTACTTTTTTATTCATTAGTACAATAATTAAAAGTTTCAATCATAATCATTCAAAATCAATGTCATCTGACCTTTTTTAAATCTAAGTACGAACATACCTATATTTTCGCGCCCGCCTGTTTGTCTCAACTCTTCTAAACTCTACCCTTACCCCATGGCCCATAGTCAAAATAATATCTGTGCAATTCAGCATAAGAAATAGCCTATATCCTCAGTTCAGCTTCCGTCATTGAAAGTTTTTTCTTAAATAACTATAACTTCACACATTACCGCAACACGGTGACCACAATAAACAACAATGATCCCATGTAATGCCTGTTAATCCGCAGATAATACCAAAAGCTGAGCTTCCGTTGCCGCCATATTCCATATCCGTATTATTTGTAAAATGTAGCGAAGAAAAAAAGTTATGCAACACTATGGAGCATTGTTTGTTTCATGTTTCTTTGTCACTTGAAAATTTTAATCAAATCTTCATTAAAATTTTGACACACAAATTGAAGTTTACAAATTGAAGCTGTAGGTAAGCGAAAAAATTCCGATAGGTTTTTTGGCTTTTTGCATTACCTTCCAGAACAGCGCGAACTGTTAATAAATCGTTTTTTCTTTATTCTAGGAATCGAAACCATGAACCCGTCGACCACTTAATACGTATGTACATATTCATCAATTTACCTACTAAAAAATCGATCTTTATCCTTACTATAAGTTCAGAAACATCTGTTTCACTAATTGATTTTTTTAACAGACAAGTAAATCAGCTTTGCTCGTGTTTGCCAACATAAGCAAAGCTGATTTACTTCTCTGTTAAAAAGCATCAGACATTATAGCTAGATACATAAACGCGCTGAAGCTTTTCTGAAACTTTATTTTTATAGAAAGGAACGCAGGAAGGATTAAAACTTACAAAAATATTATTTTTGAGATCTCCATGTTGTGTGGATCAGTTAGATTATAATATACTAGCTTACCGCCCGCGGCTTCGCCCGCTTTGTCTAAAACCTAATAAATTATAAACTAAAACCTTCCTCTTGAATCACTCGTTCTATTAAAAAAAACCGCATCAAAATCCGTTGCGTAGTTTTAAAGATTTAAGATAGGGACAGAGAAAGCGACTTTGTTTTATACTATGTAGTGTGTGTTTTATACTATGTAGTGAAGCACTATTCGTGGCTGTCATATGAAATAAACATTATGACGTCACAGCGAAAACTGTCTTACGCATCACGAGGGTCATCAGCCATCACCATCAGGCGTCAATCACAGCCTCCCTCGCTAATAGGCTTACATCTGTATTGTGGCGCAAGAGATTACGCCATTGTACACGGAATTTGTGGAAAAACACGCGTTTTGCACAATTTCTCATGTGACGCAGTTGAGTGTGTACAATCTCTACTATATTATTGCCGAAGTATTGTAACTAGATTTCACCAAAAATATGTATGTGAGCGTCAGAAAACATCGTACCTATTTGCTATCGTTATGTTTTTTTAACATACTTAATTAAAAAAATGTGTGCGTGTACTCGTGTACACACGTAAGAAGTGAAACTTCTTTATGACCTTATTTTTAAAAAAATAATTTACTATATGCAACTTTACAGAAATACGTCGAATCACGCGTGGTAGAGATAAGAAAAAGATGGCGTGTAACGGAAAAATGTCACGCGTAACGAAAAAATGTTACACTAAATTTTTTCCAACCCCGATAAAGAAGTTTCACTTCAATAATATAATTTTCTACCATTAGGTATTACACGCCTTAAAAAGGAAATCATCCTTTAAAACAGCTTTTGAACGAGCCTATTATATTTGACATTTAACATTAATACGTAGCTATTAGTAAAAACAATTAAAAATAAATCAATAAACTTTATTAAGTACTTTCACTACACAATTCGATACTCAACGGCTAGTTCGATATTAATTCAGGAAGTTTTAATACAAACTGATTTGTTTCATTTAAAATGCGTTGAGTGACCCTTATACTTCACTTTATTCGATAGAGTAATAAACATTAACTAACATCTGAACTCCAATGAGCAAATCATATAAAACACGAGTGGTACGGAAAATCATAACAGCGTCATAGATTAGGTAGTTCACAGATATTGTTGTTAGGTACTTGATGAATGATGAAGCGCAGAATGTTAACATTTTATTCGCATAAAAAAAAACAATAGTGATTGTGCATTCCTTCTATTCCTAATATTAAAATCCACCAGTAACAAATGTTTTATAATAAATATTTTACTGACGCGGACGTCTTGATAAAAAGGCGAACAAGTTTTTTGAGCCATTTCAGAAAATCATGCGTTTTTAGAATTGAATATAATTGAAATATTACCCAATTTTCCAGAAAATATAGTACCTATTTAGAATATCAACCAACGTATCAACCGATTTCAGAAAAAAGGAACAGATTTCAATTCGACTGTTATCTCAGAAAATTCTACGGGATTGAACCGATTTTGATGATTTTTATTTTTTAAAGCTAATCATTTTAAGGTGGTTGTGTTTTTCGTTTAAAAATAATAATTTTCTATTAACTTACCTCACGCCACATCTGCCTCTTACATCTTACTCTCTGCGCCGACGGGTTCGCAGGCCCATTGTTCCCTCCCCCACTTGGGGCGTAAAAAACCAATGCAATATGCTCCTCATAACGCAGCCCTTAGTCTGCTCGAATCAGACTTAAACTTTGATTGATATATTATTGTTTCGCTGCGGTGGCGAGGGTTTAAGTGTTTTAAACTCTTTTAGATAATATAATTTCGAATGTGTTCAAGTTTCAATTATAGTATTTTGTTTTAAATGTTGGTAAATTTTGCATTGTTGGTAATTCGTTGGAATGAATCTATTGTTATATCTACATTTTACAATATTTTTACAATTATTACAATTATTGATTATATTCAATATTATCCAGTATATATTAAATATCCATGTATTGCTTATCTATGTACCAATAAAACAATTTTCTAACATTTTAAACTTAAACGAGCATAAATTTAATCCAAACTGTATATCTACTGGCCTATTGACTGCACCTCGGTAGTTTATATATAGGTATATAGAAAATGCTCTTGAAAGAAACAATTAAGTAGGTCTTCTTTATTATAGAATATCCTAATAATCTAATTATTCAAACCAAATAAAAATCACATCTCATTTAATTTACACGTTGTTATTCAATACCACTTTGAACAAGGTACGATAGGTTTAGTAGAATTTTTTTATACCTACCTAAACAAGAACCAAAAACAGAATTAAAATATACCAAGATACTCAGTAATTTACGTGCGAAATTTCACCCAAACTTGCTTTGTAGAGTTTGCGGCGTTGGCTCTTTACAAACTCTGGTAGTACTTATTGTTCTCTAATATGTGATGATATTAATATTTTATGATTAAGATGTGGTTTTCAATGTAAAATTTAAACGCCTAAAAAGTAGCAGGCGCAAGCTGTAGGTACCTATAGACTAACTACTTATTTTCTTTCTGACATCAGACTTTTTCAGATCAAGGTCTGGACTGGCAATCCGCGTCTGACAAATAGACGGACAAACCGATTAGTTTTAAATAACAATAAAAATAAATCCATAATCTTTATTTCGTTATAAACGAAACTTTTTGTAATTTTACAAATAAGCATGTCAATAAGTTCATTAAAAAAATAGTAATAGACCAAAATTCTGCGATACCACGCGCACCCGCTTCCGGGGCACAAAAGCGCAGTGCGAGCTGACTTGACTCCATTATTATGTTGTAATTATATTGTTCACCAGCCTCTCAGGTTACAGGCCTCACGTTATGTGCAGCGGTTCTCAATATTTTGTGGATTCTTGATAATTACTACTTTAAATACATTAGTAGGTATAGGTTCATAACACTAGAGATTTTACCGAATAATTAAAACCCCGATGAATTAAAAATAAAAGCTCCAAAGCTTGGTAATAATAAACAAAATGAAAATGATGATACATAGTGCGTTTACAAAATGTTGGATGCACTTCGACCATAATGTTTTTTTTTACCACAGATTTAGTTCCTTTACAAATAGTTAAGTATTAATTTCTTATGAATCAATAAGCTCGTGTGTATCTCTCACAATAAAACCCATCTCGGAATGTGCTTTCGTTTAAATAACCAACAACTTATTCCATTTAAGTTGTTTATTTTTTAAATTAACCTGATTGAAGCAGTTAAAAGCTACGAATTTTAATCGTAAGTTTGAAGTTCGCTGCGCTCCGACGGGCGGGTCAACTATATAATTTGACTGTTCAATTGACAAAGCCCAGCGTGAACACACTATAATATTGTTGGCGAAATCATAAGTAATTTTCTCTTTGATAGAGCGAACAAAAAATTGGCTAACGGCATTTTATATTGAACTATAATAACGCTGTAAAGAGAGCTGCTTGAGATTTAACGGTTTTGGTTCAAATATATTTGTGTGGGTAAATATTCTATCTGTGGAATAAATTTATACTGAAAAATAATTTAAAAATATTTAATGGTAGTTAGATACAGTTGGTTTTCGAAAGCTGTCACAAGCAAGCAACTGCAACTGCGAGTTAACTTTAAAAATTAGGTATGTGGATGTTACTATTATTTATTGCATTGAGTTAAAAAAATAAACTCCCTTCGTCCACCAAAATTATTCACCAGAAAGCAACAAACTAAAGGTAATGAATCAGCAATAAGCGTGTAAAAGCGCGGGTTAAAACTTCTTAGGTGCAAAATAAGACTACAAAGTAATTTCACAATAATTATAATCTTCATATACATACATTTATATTGCGGTTTCTGTACGTTTAACATTATTTACATCTACAACATTCTAGCTAGTATTATGGAATGTACTTCGAGCTTAATTTAATTCAATTTACATATTTTATATATATTTACGTCTATTAAATTGGGCTATTTATTATATAATTTGCAAGCATTATTTTCTTTTACTTCTTATATTTTTTAGAGCAATGTTCACAGTTTTAAAGTTATGCTGGGACTACATTAGACATTGAATGATCACTAAAGTTGAAATAACAGTACATACACCTTTTAAATACAATTGCAATATTACAATCAGGAAACTCTACATTAGCATGGTCCCAGCATTATAATTAGTAATTTTTTTATAAATTACCTAATATGCAATCCTGTAAAAGTAATAGCTGTAATTTTTTGTAATCTATTTTGTCTGCAAACTTTTCTTTCCAATATAGAACAACATGTAGATATGTACAAATACGTAGGCTATTAGGTAGATGTATCGAAAGGAATGGCAAATTATGTCCTATTTTCGCACATATACAAATAAAATTCACTTCAACATGTCTATTCTAAGTAAAATTCTATTTACAATATAAATATTTAACTAAATCAATAATTAACTAAACACATATATTATGTACAAACAATAAATATCTATAATCAAATCCACGATCAATTCGTTTATTCATTTCTCTCCCCAAAGTTAAAATAGCCCGCGGGTCACAAAAGTTTCGAGAAAAACGTATTGGGAGCAGTCATGCGTGCGGGATCGAGGATCCGGGGGTACGACGAGCTCAGAAAGGGTCTGAAAGCCACTCTGCTCGACTCCTCGCCCGCGCTAGTAGTCGCCTCTTGGGTTGACTCATCCTGTGTGTCGAGGGACGACTCGTTGTTAGAGTTACCAGCACCCATGTGCAACTTCCTCGTATGCTTCTTGAGATCAAAGTTCCTGCAGAATCCTTTAGCACATATGCTACACGTAAACGGCTTTCTCTCGTTGTGTGTGTGCATGTGGAAGGTCAGGTTGTAGATCTGGTGGAACGCCTTATTGCATATATTGCACTTGTAGGCTTTCTCCCCACTATGCGTCAGTCTATGGTTCTTATAGTTGCCCTTTTGATGAAATCCTTTGCCGCAAAACTCGCAGACGAACGGTTTGTAGCCAGCGTGGATTCTAGCATGAGTATTTAGAGTTGAGGAACGATTAAAAGCTTTACCGCACGTCATACATTTGTGTGGTTTCTCTGATGTGTGTATGATTTTATGTCGACACAATGTGGATGCTTGTCGAAAACCTTTGCCACAAATTTTACACACAAACGGCCTAGCTCCCGTGTGGACCGGCATGTGTCTCGTTAGGTTGTAGTGTGCGTTGAATACCTTACCGCAGTCGCCGCACGCAAAGCTTTTGTTCTTCGCTGGTGACGGCGTGGGGCCGGTGGTGGAAGATACTGCGTGGTCTGCTGCTGGAGCTCTTGGACTAGGCGGCCGCGGTGGAGACTGTACTGGTGGCGGTCTGGGAAGGTGTAGCTGATGGGCGTACGTTAGAGAGACGAGATCTGGTCCGTAGTATAACAGAGGATAGTGCGAAACAAGCTGCCGCCTTGCTGCAGGAATGTACTGCTTAAACGCTGAGTCGAGTAGATGGGCGCCATACGACAGAAAATTCGGCTGAGGTATTGGTTCGGGTGAGACAGACTTCTTGCGGTCGGGCTCCATGAGGCGTGCGATGGAGAAGTTGAGCACGGGCGCCGTCGGCGTGTCGGGGGACTTGGCCCTCTCGGGGGAGGACTCCCTCGGGCCTTCGGGGCGTGTCGCGGATTGGAACGGCTGCATTTTCACGATGAGTACCTGCGGAGAACGTCATTGTTAATATTTTTATTTGGCGCTCGCAATCGCGTGTAAGTGTCGTATTGTTGGCGGTCGGGACGTCGCTTGTTTTAAGTAAATTGCTAGGGGTGTACCCTTTCCGATTCGCCGCGGCGCCTTTGTGCAGAAATCGTTTGCAAACATCCGTACGAATTGAGTTCTGTAAATAGCGTAAGGTGGAAGAGAGCCCTTCACTCGTATTCAAAGTTGAAATCCACTTTCGTTACTAATTACGTCATGTTGATTTGTAGCTGATAAATTATTAATGAAATTATTATTTCTGTATCGTTCGCTGATTGAAATGAGTCAAGGCTGTGTTGATGAGACTGTAAACATTTTTAGAAAAGTTATACCTACCTAACCACAAGAACTAACATAAAACAAAGTTTGAATGCAGGACAATGTATAAAGTAACATCACATAATAAATAATATTCAATTTGACTTTTATTTTTAGAAAAAATTGTTTCTCTCAAATTTTGGCTCTACATTTCCTTACCGGTCATATAGCGTGTTTATGTAGGACCGCAATTAGTTTAATCAGACTTCATAAGGTTTTATTTCAATTATTAATCTTTTATTTTTATGTTTACTCCCTGTAAGGAAAGCGGTTTAAATCCATTATACTGAACCACAGCCCCTATTAAAACAAAACATCAAAAATTAGGGGCGAAGTTATTGTTTTGGCGCGCAATTTGCACTGAATAGAAATTTCTTTAACCGGCATATGCTCGTGTGAACTTCAATACAATTTTAATGTGTAATTGGTCTTTTTGTCCCGCAAAGATTTCGCCATTTCGTCATTTTGGTCATTATAATTCGTCCCTTTTAAATGAGAAGTGTTTTGTAAAACTATAATTTAATACAGCTTCAATACCATAAATACCACAAAAATAGAGTAGGTATGCCTCATCGTAGTTTGAATAATTCATAGAAAGCTTTGTGTAAGTTATAATTTTATTAATTCATAATATTGCTTGGTAAAGAAAAAATCAGTAGATATGAATAAGCTTATGTCAGAAAATGATATTCAAGAACTTATTTTTTTAATAAAATCGACTTAACAACACAATAAAGAAGCTGGCATTCCTGTTCTTTCGAAACTTAGTTTTCCTTGACGATTTCCTTAAATATTTTCCCTTCATTGACGTATATGCAACGCCAAATTTTCCGGCTGGAGTAAACTAGAGCTTTTATTTGCTAGAACCGTTTCGATTCATGAAAATATTTCCAAATATATTTTAGTCCTAATTACGTGCATAATAATATAAAATATTAGTTGCCAGGTGGTAAGTAATTATTGTTGATACAACAATACGCTCGCGCGCACTCGTACAATACGTACGGACTTTTGTGCGTACTCCATTATTATTTATTTGTTTTGTCCTACCGCAGTTGACGGTTAACGGTGAAATTGTTGAGGATTTTTCGAAAGCTTATTGTTTTGATCTGGAGTCAAATCTCAAGGTACTTCGCGGTATAAATGGGTACTTAGGAGTTAGGAGTGGTATTGTTTATACACAAACATACGTTCTGATTTTAGATGAATGTAGTATTATTAATATGTGAGTCTGTGAAATTTAAGATTCTGGGAACTTCACTCTTTGCAATATTCTTAAAATTAGTTAACGCATTTAATGAATGTAACAATCAATTACTAATCTATATACGATACGAGATAAATATCTTAAACTTTGGCTTTAATATGTTAACTGTAGGACTTATTAAAGAGCCGATCTTAAATATTATTTCACTAATAGGAGCTAAGCTATTACTGCTGATGTAGGGACGAGCAGATAGTGCTTTTATAAAACCTAGGTAATGTACCTGCTGATTATAAAGAAATAAAATAATTTGCAATTAAAAATAGAACATTTAAATCCATACACCATAAAACTTTAAAAACACAAAGGTAAATGGACCTCATTGACACGGTCAAACCATCATGCAGTGATCAGATAATAAAATGATTACTTAACAACTTAGGGTGTATCTCCTATCCGACCAATATCATAATTACGTGTTTCATCTCATCGCTCTTATCCAAACATCTTATCAGCCACTCCAGACCTCGATGATAATGATTAGACAGCTACCGAAAACGCATTCAAAAACACATCCTAACGCCTATAATTTAAAGTTTAATTTAGGGCAGATTCGACCACAATACATTTTCTTGATGCGGACACTTCACAAGCATCCGGGGGTTAAATTATCTTCGCGTTTCACTGGAAATGGAGCTTTGTGTCTTTTTATTTTAGATTCCCTTTCGAATGGAACGAGTTCAAAAGTCTTTAATGTATAAATTAAATATGGCTCTTATTTTGTAGAGAATAGAATTGCTTATGTAAAGGTTTTAAAAATGGGATGATACTAGACTGAATTATACAGTAAAGAGATGAGATTAGACCATTAAGTTATTAACCGTTAATGTAAGCTAAAGGGTAAGCAAAAAGTTGAAAAGTAAGCTTTATTTAATCGATTTTTTTTTTTATACACATAGAGCAAAAGAGACTGTCAATATTAAGTTCCCATAATTTCAATGCAATGCAAAGACATATTTATCTAGCATGGAATTTCAATCAAATATAACTTCAAATTTTTGTTCATGATCAGTTTTGTGAATTCAAAACAGTTTTTGTGTACCTGTCAAAATGACAGTAAATAAAGCGGAAAACGAAAAAAAAACATCAATAAAATACGCGGGAAAGCAGTTTTTTTATCATAAAAACCCCAATCAACATTTCGCGCCTTTCCACAGCGCTGGTTGTGACAGAGAGACAAGTGTACGCGTCTATTTGAATGGCTGCCGCCGTGACAACTGTCAAGTTGTCAACTCAAGACGTCATTAGCGCCGACCAATCAGCGATGTTGGAGATTTGAAATCTGTAGCTGTAACTAATTGTAAGGTGATCAGCGCTCGTTTCTGGTTTATTTTTATGTTGTAAAATATATACTTATGAGAAAAAAAAGATGGTTGTATGAATAGAAGCATAAAGTATTACCTAAAGAATAAAAGTCTTTCGACTTTAGAAGATGATTTTTTCAAAACTTAAAAAATGTTTTCAAAGCACCTAACTGGCAATTGATTATTAAATATTGCTACATTATTTAATAAGTATATAACTTCGAGAGCGTAAAAGATTCTGCAATTTTATATAGCTTAAAAACATGTGACAACGGTAAGTGCGCAGGAGTAAAACCAGAACCCAAAGGCTAGTTCTTGAATAAGAATTTAACTACGAAAATCAGGCAATTTATCCATCAAACTCAAACCACCGAACCGATCATTAAATGCGAACGACATTCGTCACCTCGTAATCCCCTAATCCCATGTCCCTTTCCCTCACACACGGCAGCTGTATGTCTGTCTCTATCTAAATACGATAATCCGGAACCGCAGTACAGAGGTCATTACTTTTACGTTTTCGTGTTCAACAAACAATCCCTTGCTTGTAGGGTGACAATATGAGTAGTTTCATTGGGACACAATATTTTTGTATCAAAATAATAAACATCTATTTATGATGTTGGTAAAATAAAAATGTAACTGTGTTATTGACTTTGAAAATCTAATTAATCTATACTAAGTTGTACTTGTCATTAGTAAATTGTAGAGCAACGGGCGGCAATACCTATTACCTACTAGTCTGTGCTAATTGCTATTATATATTTACATTTTGAAGACGTGTCGTAGCAATAATTATGTCAAGCTGGAATTGTAATATACAGTTATTTGAATGTAATAAATAATCTCTACCTATAATAATAGAGAAGCTGAAGCTGAAGAATAATTCTAATAGAGAAGTTGACAGATTCTCTATTAGAATTATTGAGTTCGAAGTATTACAAGTAAAGCTTCATTTTAAGTTAGTGAGTCGAACCTGTAATCAATCTCTTTTGAGTTTTTGCGGTAGAGTAGTTACTAGTTTGAACGTTAAATATTGAGCACTAAATATATTTGAGGTAATAGTAGATATCTTCATTTTTTCTTCATTTAACTCAGCTGTCTGGCAGAGATTGGCTCTGTCATCCTAAATTATTATTTTTATATTACTTTGACTTCCATTTGCCTATATCTAGAATAAATAAATAGTCGTGAAAGAAGCACTTTTTCGCAATCGTTAAAGACAATTTTGATAATATTAAATAACACCTACCTACCTACGTACCTAAACGGCCATTAATTTCGTTTTCTAAAGACCTAAACAAAAACCAGACAAATCAAAAACCATGGTTACCACCAACAGATTGAACTCAAACAGAGGTCTCTATAATTTGGTATGTTAAACACTGTCATTACAACCGGCTAAAGAGGAAGAGCCCCTTCTCCATACAGTTTCCTCACGAGTAGGGGTCTTCATATTTGGTCGTATTATTTGGCTATAACTCAAAGGGGCCCGAAATTGCTGAGGGTAGCCGCAAATTGTTTATTACGATTTTGTGATATGTTGACATTTCATTTGGATTTCTGGTAATCGACAGGATTAGGTATGACGAGTTTTAGTGGGCTGGATTGGAGGCATAATTTCCGTAGTTTTTATGATAGAGTAACATTATTTAGGTAAGTATAATTCATTTCTGTGATAATTAACTATAAGTATAAATAGTTTGAATTGAAAATATCTAGAGATTATAAATTAAAACCTATTAAGTACCTACCTATACCGAATACATATTACGACTGTAATTTTTAATAACTCTATTTTTTGTTTTCATAGCAAAAAAAATCTTTTATTTATATCTGCCAGAACCTTTAAAACTTCTTTATAGTTCAGGATCCATCGCCCATTTTTGCACTTGATTACTATTAAGCTAATTTTCCGTGAGTAGCTTTATTTTGATGAGACGCCCAATAATTTCCTGTACGAAACTCTCGATTGTGGTAGCTTACAGAGGTAACAAGGATAAAATGTTTTGATTTGATGGTTCTCAAATATTTATTACGCAATTTGAAGGACAATATGTCTGTTGAATTAAGTATATAAATATTAACTAAGTGAAAACAAAAAAATCTGCTGGTTAGTAATCATTTATGATGACCTCGTTATACACATACACATTGGAAAGAGGGGACTCTTTGATCAAACCATAGATTTTGTAGGACAAATATTTTTTCGAATAATTTAGATATTGAACAAAAAAAATTCAGTTAGCAATAAATATTTGAGAACCATCAAATCAAAACATTTTATCCTTGTTACCTCTGTAAGCTACCACAATCGAGAGTTTCGTACAGGAAATTATTGGGCGTCTCATCAAAATAAAGCTACTCACGGAAAATTAGCTTGATAGTAATCAAGTGCAAAAATGGGCGATGGATCCTGAACTATTAGGGTTTTTAAACGGGCGATTATAACCAACAATCAGTAACTTCCTTACGCATAATTTATAATGTAGGTACAATTGTGTTCATACCTAAACGTAATTTATATAGGTCTATACTTAAGTGACATTTTAGAATTTATCACAAAAAACTGTACTTTCGGAGCTTCTAAATTTACGCACGTGCAAAGCCGGGTCAAGTCAACAAAAAATTAAGATAATTTAAAAACTTAAACATTTAACTACCAATAATTTTTAAATTTCTTTACCTACTTCAACAGGATCAAAGACACTACGCTCGACTAGCTATCTAAACACACAAAACCACCGTATTCAAAACATTGCCAAATTTTTATCTATATAAAATTTGATCTGTCAGTTGTCCGTTCATCTGTCACTGACGGAAACGATTGCTGACATAAAGTGGTCGCCCTTTTGACAGCGCTGCGACGGGGTGACTGAACTGTATTAAAAATTCAAATTAATAGTTTTTTTTTAACTTTCATTGTAATCGGCCGATAGATTCATAGTTTGTAAATTATATTAAATTTACTTTTTATCACAAAATTTGGTAGTTTTAATGGTATTAATTTCTTTTCACCTAGGTACCTCTTAAAAAAAAGCTCTTGAAACATTTAATGTTTATTAAGAGCTCTACCTAATTTTGTTTGTTGCTATAATATGAACGCATGTACAAATAAGAATTTAGGTTTATTTTAACGGACTAGAAATCATTTATTTTTTTATCCCCACACGCTCCAAGTTCCAACTCAGTTGAACTGATACTATAAAACAGCTATAATATTACCTATAGCTTTTATTCTTGTGTGTAAATGATTTCTCTTATCTTATTCGTTACAAACATACAGACAAGTCTGTATTTCTTCTGACAATATTACGTAAGTAGATTTCCGCCCGCAGCTTCGACCGCGTTTTCAAAGAAAAACCCGCATACTTGCCGTTTCTGTGGGATTTCCGGGATAAAAAGTAGCCAATGTCTTTCATCAATCTTCACAAACTTTCACATTTATAATATTATTAAGATAATTTATAAACCCTACAAATTTACAACGAAATTTAGGTTAACATAAAATTACTTATTAGTCTTGTAGGCTAGATTGTAATTTATAGGTATAAGGTGCTAAATTAACAGCTAGCAACCTTATTTAATAAAAAAAAAACTACAATCGCTACCAAAAGTCTACATTCAGATTCTACAATACATCTATACTGCTACATATCCAAGTGAGGTATAAGTCCCCTCCCATCATTTCACCTGATGTCCCTAAGCCTCACGGGTTGACGCCCTCAGAGGGAATTGATTAGATTAGCCTTGGCGATGTTTAATGTCCTCACAGTTTGTTAAAATACGTGTAAAGAGGTGTGAGGGCAATTACTGAGGGACCTTTGACAATGATATGCCTTCGCTATTGATTTCAGGATTATTTTGTAGGTATATCCGCGCCCCGGTTCTACTCGGGGGCTGGGAAATATATGACGTAAGTAACTCGGGAATAATAATATTTTATTAAAGAAAGGATTTTACTATATATTTGCTAGACAATACGACAGACTCATAAAGACTAAGACATTTATTAATTTATCAGTCTTTTTTTAAAGCCTATGGACATTTGCTCTTTATACTTCAAATTCCGCTTAGATTCGTCTAACCATTTTGGTGTGTAAACGGAACTAGAGTGACAAACATTATTAAATTAGTTAAATGATAATTGTTGAACGGTAAAATGCCACGGTATTTTGAAATTCTCTCTCTTCAGGTAAATGGAATAAATGTTCATAGGTACTTAGCTGTAATACTAAACTCAAAGGAAATATAACATACTACGGCTACGCCCGTAGTCAAAGGCAATTCCCATGGGAAATAAATTTTACCGTGGTAAATAAATAGCCTTTATCACACTCAGCCTCAGGACTCCTTGTTATCTCCAGATACAAAAATAATATTATAATTTTTTTCCATTGCTACGTTAAAGGAAGACAAGCAATCAAATCAACAGACACACTTTCGCTTTTATAATTTTATAAGTAAGGATTCCATAATTCTACTTATGTACTTCTTTTATTGATTAGAATTATTGTGTTACTCCTGCCAACTTAATATTCAATAGAAATGAAAAATAATTCATCAATGCCCACCTATCTACAGATGATTTATGTGTTAAATGAAGTGAAATAATTGAACTACCTAATAAGATTATTCTGTACTAGCTGCGCTACGCGGTTTCACCCGCGTGGCTCCGCTCCTGTTGGTCTTAGCGTGATGATATATAGCCTATAGCCTTCCTTGATAAATGGGCTATCTAACACCGACAGAATTTTTCAAATCGGACCAGTAGTTCCTGAGATTAGCGCGTTCAAACAAACAAACAAACTCTTCATCTTTATTATAAGTACCTAACTATAGATAATAATTGTTACAAAACATATCTAAAATAATTAGGCTTCGTTGCACCATTTTTTAGTTATAGGTAGTTAGGTTAATGTCAAATTTAACAATAACAGTAGGTAACGGTGACTTTTACAGTGACAGCAAAATGGGTTGCACCAGCGTATTTTTAGCATAGTTTAAATCAAAGTTCCAAATAAAATGACATCTAATTTTGTATTTAACGCTTCTGACAGTTAAGTATTTAACGTTAACAATAGCTTTAACCGTAGAAACACGAGAGGTTGATAGTTAGGTAGTGTCAAAATTGTGACGTCCTCTATAAAATTGACAAATGGTGCAACTCATTCCTAACCATTACTTTAACATGTTTGTTAATGCTAAGTAACATGATGCAACTCAGCCTTAAAACTGCATGATTTAAAGGATTTATAACGAATTATTAATTATCACTACATAGTATAAAACAAACTCACTTTCTCTGTCCTTATGTCCCTTTGTATGCTTAAATCTAAACTACGCAACAGATTTTGATGCGGTTTTTTTTCATAGATAGAGTGATTCAAGAGGAACGTTTTAGTATATAATTTATTAGGTTTAAGTCAAAGCGGGCGAAGCCGCGGGCGGTAAGCTAGTAAAATACCTATAAAACAAAGTCGCTTTCCGCTATATGTAGGCTTAGCACCATAAAATTTCGCAACATGTTTTGATGTTTTCTTTTTACTAGATAGAGCGATTGATGAGGAAAGTTATAGTATTTAATTTGTTAAGTTTTCTTTAAGCGGGCGAAGCCGCGCGCGGAAATCTAGTAATTAATAAAACATGTAGGTACATAAGTAGGTACTACAATCTTTAATTCCTATAGAGATTTTGCTCGCATATAATCGAACAATTTTTGTTTTAGAATATGGAACCATCAATCCGTCAATATAAAAAAAATAACATTCTAACGTAGAACTTTCAACAAAACCAAACAACGCATTTGTCGTAGTTACTTTCGCTTCCTCAACACTTTCAAATTCTATACATTTTTTGTTAAACGTCGGTCAGTTCCAAAATATTTAGTTCCTATAACTTCCTATTTGCATTACAGTTAAGAGGATAAACAGTAGTTTACAAACAAATCAACAATAACGTAAACGGTGTGACGGAAGGATTAGGAAGTCTTTGTAAAAATGCATTGCGAACGTACTTATAGGATGTATTCAAATGGTCAACAATTTTGCTTCGCAACTTATGATAATTACATATTATAAACTTCAATAATATGCGGAATGTGGTGATAGATTTGACAAACAAAAATTTCAGCTTTATGTAGGTGTATCATATTATATACCTGAGCATCAACGCTACTTACATGTAGGTAGGTATGTAATAACAATATCGTAATTATTAAAAAAATAAATTGTATATTTTTCACATTTACGTGTCTATCACGTACCAATAAATAAAAAAGGTTATACAGAGTACATAGGTTAATCAGTTTTAGAAAATTGATTTAAATGATGTATCTACCTGTAGGTAAATCTCGTTTAATGCAGACAAAGTCGCGGGCATGAGCTAGTACAAACGTCAAATATGTTATTGCATATTAATAAAGCGATCACTTTTTTATAAAAAAAGAATTAGGTACGTACAGTATGCCAAGAAGAGTATTTTGGCTTAGATACCGTCTTTTAATGTAAAGAGAAACAGCTTGGTGTTATAACTGACAACTAATTCATAAAGAAAACAATTATATAATTTACATATTATAAGATTAGAGATAACTAAGTGTGTCAGAAATAATCTTACAAAATAACATTCATCGTTAATCTTAATATTCACGAAATATCAAGATTATATTTTTATAACTGTTGCGGTCGTCAACTCTATCTTGTCGTAGCATCATGACTACGCCGTAGCGCCTACACAAGTGTAAGTAATATTATATGAGAAACCATTGTAACTTTATTACTATTGCAATTTTTTTAATTAGGTATTTGTAATATTGTTGATGTTATTATGTCGTTCATTTTTTAATTAGGTACCTACCTTAGGTACTTAGTTATTTATACCATAATATGGCAATGATCTTCAAAATATAATTATATCGTTAGTTGGTAGAATTATCCACTGCCCATGACTATGAAAGTAAACAAGTAAAAAAAAACTATAAGAGATGCGTTGTATTTATTATATATGTTAAATTTAATTAATTTATTGTGATGTATTTTAGTATTAGGTACATCAATTGATGACACCTTCATTTTAAACGATTAGTATATAAACTAAGAGTTTAAAAGTACATATTATACAATTTCAGAGGACATTATAGTAGATTTTTTATAAATGAATGATGAATTTGCTTAAAGCTTCAGCACAAATTAAGAACTTACTTAATTTGTGCTGAATGATTGTACAATGTATGTTGGTACCAAAGTAAAAAAGTAGGTATGAATACTTAGTTGTTAATTAGGTACTATAGTTACTTGCCACGTCTTGTGTCGATATTTCTAATTAATTTGTTTCCTATGTTAAATCTTATTCAACAAATCAAACATGTTTTGGCGATATTATTAAAATAACTACCAAGCATCGTTAAAACGATTGGTACGGGAGCTACCAACGTTTTAAAAAAAGTCATTTTAACTAGTATAGTTGGGTTTTTGATATGCTGTTTCTCTTGCTATTTCGGTTAGAGTCCGGGCTGTCTGGCTGGCGGTAGTGGTTGCGTTTATTAGTGCGCATCTTATCTGCACAGGAA